>JAJLRJ010000009.1:29620709-29823209 GCA_024195265.1 Dendrophyllia cribrosa | reverse complement strand
AGAAAATTCGCTACCAAATCGCCGATTTACGTAATTTTAAAATTTTGATCACGTGACATGTTACGTGACCAAACTTTTGCGTTAAGGGAAAAGAAAACATCAAGATTAACATTCAGGGAAAATTTCATTTTGATTTAGGTCTTTTTTGGTGAAGATATTAAGTGTCAACCATATTTTTCGAACACACTTTAAACCCAGGCCTTAAACTGCTTGAGACAATGATGAATCGACTATTACAAAAATATCGCTGTCGGAAAACAATATTTTACCCGAGTCTTCGACGCAATATTAATAGGCCATTTCCGAGTTGTCTTTAGCCTCTCTATCAAAGCGAGGCTAGGTGCGAAACCTTTCATATGAAAATGAGTTTTCATTCACATGCAAATAAGTTTTATTTGCATGTGAATGAAAACTCATTTTCATATGAAAAGTTTCGCACCTAGCCTCGCTTTGATAGAGAGGCTAAAGGAAACTCGGAAATGGCCTATTGGCAACGAACTGAATTCTAAAGCAACAAAAACAACACAGTGGTCTTGAGCCTAAGATTGGTAATCACATGTTTGTAATCACACGTACAATCACTTTAAATCCTGGACAATGAGTGTTTTTCTTTCCAATAGTAACCGATACCTATGCTTCTTTTATTAGGGGGCACAACTGTACCCGACCATAGAGAATTGCGCCCCCTCTCCCCTGATGTGCGCAGTCAATCGGAGCAAACACGAGGCGGTCAAGTATTTCTTGGCCAGTGGTTTCCCAATGAAGCTTACGGATATAAACTGGCGAACAGTACTTCATGTAGCAGTGGCGTGTGCGGATATTGAAACTGTGGTCTTGATCCTGGAGGTACTGGAATTTTTTTTAAAGATGCGAACTCTGCTAAGCAGTTAAAACTTTTGGTGCTTTTGAAAAGGCAAGCCTGTAAAACATTAAATTAAGCTAACAGATACCGACATGAAAACAAGACAAGACGGATTTGCAACGTTTCCGTCCCATTGGCCTCTGATCTGATAACTCTTCATATTTTTAGGTTTAACCTTAACGACGAATCACATTGACTTTAATTTGACATATCTGGCTTTATTGAATTTTAGAGATAAATTTAATAAAAAAGTCACTAGCAGTTGTCAACTCCTATCTAATTAAAACAATTATCAATTATTGAACGAGGTTGAGCAAAATATCGTGATTTGTCAGTGGCGAGCGATCACGATATTTTGCGATAGCCGAGTTCAATAATTGTTTTATCATTCGATCACCGAGTTTGTTTTTCAATTTAATACTTATTCATAACTGCTAAAACAGAGCAGAAATCGGGTTGCCATTGAAGAGGATGAGAGCAGAACAATTATTCGCAGAATTATTCCTAGGCAGTTATTCGCTGGTCACGTGCTGGACTCTCGGCCAATGAAAAGGAAGAAAAATTGCATCGAATGATAATAACATTTATTCAATTTCAGAACGGGGGTGATCAACTGTTGGAGAGCAAAGATCAGTATGGAAAAACAGCAGTTCATTACGCTGCTGCTACGTGTGACGTGGACGTAAGTACAATCGAACATCTCCTTTCGGACACCTCCATAATACGGTCACCTTTCTATGACGGCCAGTTCACTTGGTCCCAAAGATACGAAAATTCATACAATCGCTACCTCTATTACAGGGACACCTCTTTAATGCAGACGTTTGATTCCGTTCCTTTGGTGTCCGTATTAAGGAGGTTGGGCTCCCTGTTGAGCCCACAGAAACTGGTTGGCGCGCACTGAGAACTCGCCTCCCACCCTGACTCGTCCCCAGTCGTCTCTCAATTAACGAGAGAAAGCGCGGACGAGGGAAGCGCGAGGGGTGATGGGAAGGAGGAAAAAGGGTAATTTTCCCTCCTTCCCATCACCCCCTTCGGTCGCGCTTCTCTCGTTTCGCGTCTATCCCCCAAGCGCGCCTCCCGTGTCTTACCTAGAGAGACAACTGGGGACGAGTCAGCCTCCCACCCATGATGGGACTGGATTCGAATCTCGGACTTGTCATACCGACATAGCTTGCGTTTGTCGTGAATATCGACTTGCTTTGGGGGATTTTCCAGTTGTTCAGTTTTCCTCTTTCACTTAAAATCAACAATTCAATATGAATATAGTGGACCTACATGAAAACAATTTATGGATGATGGCTTCCATCTCCAAGTACCACTGATTAATGTAAATTCGGTCATCAGTATTTT
Source organism: Dendrophyllia cribrosa (assembly GCA_024195265.1). NCBI lineage: Eukaryota > Metazoa > Cnidaria > Anthozoa > Scleractinia > Dendrophylliidae > Dendrophyllia > Dendrophyllia cribrosa. Next base: position 29,820,994 of record JAJLRJ010000009.1, on the reverse strand, counting down.
TTTCGATAGAATTACCGTAAATGGAAATGAGCGAGGCTTATATCGAGTTTGATGTATAATAAGCAGGTGATAATATCCATAGTAGCTACAAGGAGAGGACAAAGATCTTAGGGTCACTGACCCAAGGTGAGTTAGAGACTGAGATGAGTACGATATATGCGATGACTATAGTTTCGTGCGCACTAAACCAGCATGGATCATACTAAAGACAATAAAGAGTTTAAGGATAGGCCAGGTCTAACGTAGAGCTAGATTCTGTATAGGATGTGTAAATCAGCAACAACAGAATGTTCTTATATTAATATACAAATTTTGTATTTTATCACAGATAATAAACCGACTCATCCTCGTTGGAGCAGATGTCAGAGCAAAGGACAACGAAGAAAGGATTGCCCTCCACTTGGCTGCAGAGTTTGTATAAATTATAAAATAAAATAAATAGGAATTTCAGTGAAAATCCACGAGGTGGCTCTTACTTCCACTGCTTGCGGATCGAGTTGGAATTTGTAAATGTTGGTTTTTGTGGAGGGAGGAAAACTCTCGGAGCACGGACGAGAACCAACAACAAACTCAACCCACATATGACATCGCCTCAGGGATTCTAACCCGGGCCGCATTGATGGGAGGCGAGTGCTCTCACCACTACACCAAAAATGTTAAGTACTATTATGGGTAAGTCTAAACAACATGTAAGATCTATAATGTTTATTATCAGGAATGGTGTCATTTGTGTAGTGAAAGTGCTTCTCAACGCATGTCCAGAATCTGTTAATGACAATGACTATGGTTCTCGTACTCCTCTGCACTACGCAGCCAGAAAAGGACGAGTGGAGGTGGCAATGCACTTGTTACAGAATGGTGCTGAAGTTGACTACAGGTAATTTGTCATGCTGGCTGAACTCAAAACTTCCCGAACTTGGCTCCTTTCTAGCTCAGCTCAGATGATTGCTCTTGAGGGGGGGGGGGGGGGGGGGGGGGGGGGGGGGGGGGGGGGGGATGTTTACTTCCATATGTAAGCTGTATAGGTATGTGTCGCGGGACAGGGTGTGGTTTTCTGAGGTGCTCAGTCCTTAAATAGGATATTCTATTGTGCTCTATATAGTGAGGGCTTCTAAAATTGTATTAGTTAAATTACAGTACCTAAACACCCAGCTTAATGAAAAAGATATGGTTATGATGGCGCATTAATGAAACTAGGTTCACTCTAGTATTCCATGCCTGATGCTAAACTGTAACACCTGAGTTATCGTTTTCCCCTTTGTCAATTTTCGATTTTTCGGGTCAGGGTTTAAGAACTATCGCGGCACACACCTATCCTAAATTGACGGGAGTACCTCCTGAACCCCCCCGGGGGGGGGGGGGGGGGGGTGGGGTGAAGCTCTCTAGTAGGGACGATAAAGTGCTACTGCGATCAAATCATCGAGTATCTTTTAATTTCAGTAAATCAGTAGGTAACATCCTAAAGGACAAGTTATCTAAGTTTACTTTCGTACGATGGAGGAAACTGAGTTTTTGAGCAATACGCAAAGAATTTGAAATATCATGTCGTTGTCGCGATAAAGAAAGCGAGGATATGTAATGTAATGTAATGTAATGTAATGTAAAACTTTATTTATGCACGGTAAAATATCAGTATTTACAACATTGATAAGTCTATGAATTAATATCCTATACATTGTTTTACATATTTGCCGTGTGGGAGTCCGATACAAAAACCATTAATTGACACCTTTTTTTAAAGTGGCCTAAAGACTCAGCTGTCCGTAGTTCTTCTGAGAGATCATTCCAGAGGAAAGCACCACTAAAGCTAAAGCTATACCTTAGGAAGTCAGTTCTTGGTCTTGGTATCACTATTTTTTTTATTGGCATTACGAAGCTTATAGGATGTAATTTTGGGAGTAAACAAGTAGTATAGGAGTTGGGGGTACCAGCCCATTTTTGCAAAATGTGCTCGTACCAGACCCAACTCCGATACTACTGCCATATGATGGCTTATAGCTGGTGTAAGCTCGTTTTTGGATGTCGTATTCTGGTTTCTATAAAACTGTGCTCGTATTCTGGTTTCTGACTTTTGAGATATTTTTGAATTTAATTAATTGCATAATGGCCATATGCATAACTGCTGATTCCATATTCTTGCAGATATCTTTTGTCATCAAAACAACTGAGTGATACTTTATTGATTTCATAACTTCCTAATTGATGTTTTTGACTTCTGATTGTTTTCATTCTATTTTATTGTGAGGAAATGAGTCATCAGATTGTAAACAGGATGGAGTTATCGGTGTGTGACATTCTCGGAAAAAACAGGGGAAGCCCCCTATGAAATGAGTCATCACTATAGCTATTGTTTCAGATCACGAGAGAAAATATTTTCAACATATTATGGGGTTTGATTTAACTTTACAAGATCTCTCAACTTTGCCCGGTCTGTTCTAAACTCAATAAAACGCTGGTTATCCATCAGTGATATCAAAGGTGTGCGAAATATTATGCCTTCCACTCTTGTTTATATTGGTTCAGTTTCCCACGCGTGGGAATATTTATTGTTTCATCACCTTTTATGACAGCTTCCATGATTAGCATTTGGATTAAAAATAACATCTACGCAATGGAACAAAGATAGTTTCCCACGCGTGGGAATATTTATTGTGAGGAAATGACATCGTTCGGTAGCAATAAATTCGCGTTAGCCGATTTTTACATGTTCGCTATTTTTGTTTTCTGGGAATTTAGACACGTGCCGCTTATAGCTATTGTTTTAAAAATATTATCTCATATAATAGTATAGAATGAATTGTGATAAGATAATTCACGATGAGTTGAAAGCAATGGGTAATTTTATTTGCGATTTTTGTGACGTAAAATTAGTAGAAGTTGATAGTAGTGTGAGAGTGATCGAGTCATGTTGTAGTGAACAAGATATAAATAATATAGATGGCATGAGTGTTTGTCTAAATTGTGGTTCCGTACATGGATATAATTATGTTAATGAGTACATTGATTTTTATGAGAATAAGCATAAGATACGGCGAAAATCGGTATATCATCGGAAATATCATATCCAAAACACAATAAATGACATCTGTAGCCAACACAAATTACAGATATCAAACAATTACAATGATAGAACTAAAATCATGAAAATTTTTGAGGAGATTGATAAAATTTTGCCACAGATAAATGGAAACCGAAAACGTATGATAAATATTGATTACATTTTAAAACAATTATTTAAGATGTTAAAATTACCAATTGAAAATGATATACCTTTATCTAAATCGAAAAGAACATTAACTTGCTATAAACAATATTGGGATAATATCCTATTGTTAATAGGTGATCAAATACAAACAATTATTAATAAATGATCCAATATCGTCATGCAAAGGGGGTTTCCCTATGAATGAGTTATTGAATGAAGTTTGTTAGTAAAATTTACTCTAAAAGTTTACTCAAATTTTTTATCATACTGTTTCTCGAATTTATCAGCAAGAGGACAAAGATCGATGATTATTTCATCTAACTGTCTCATTTCATTGATGAAAACAGTGTGGTTGAATTGATTTCCTCTAAGACAAGACCGTAAAAAAACTAATACTTTTTCATATGTCGTATAAGCAAATTCAGACATTTCGATTTTCTTTTTATAATTCTTGATTTCACTTACTGTTTTTAGCACTAAACCAGCTCCAGAAATAGAAGCTAGTATAGCAGGATTTAATGTGATACTACCAGCTACAGTACCAATAACTATTAAGCCTGTTGAAATTACATTAATAGCTAAATTCAATCTCTTAAAATATTTGAAAGCATTCTTATAACACCAAAATCTTTTGTGGTAGAATCGGTATAATGCTTTGATTTCAGATAATTTTTCTTGGCTGATATATCTGTCAATATGATTAAAATTGAATATTTCTGTTTTCGTCATTTTATATTATATATTTGGATAATAATTATATTTAGGATTTGAAATAAGACAATATAATACACCACTTATTTGACCCATTATTGGAGATCTTTTTAATTTCTTCGGCATTGAAAGGCAGCAATATGTGTATCCAGGCCCTTTTTCATAGTCATTATAAAATCTTCCAAATGAATCATGAAAAATAGCATGTTTAATTAAAAATTGGTAATTGGTATTTAGAGTACAAGAACCTGGTCCTATTAATCCAATGTCAGGGTGTTTTTCTAATATTTGGTTAAATGATATTGGCTTATTCAAATAGTTTACATACAAAAATTGATATATTAAAGCCGATTTTAATATTTCATCTTTAGTATTAGGATGTAGGTTTTTTTGAGTTGTAAAAAATTTATTGCAAAAATTAATTGCTTGCTCTAAATTCGTCATTTATATTTATTGATTATATTAAATGTAGCTTTTATATATAAAAATATGGTGTATGTTTTTCCTATGTGATTAAAATTGAAGATGCCTGTTTTAGTTATTATATTAAAACTCTTCAAAAAGTGTACTAACATGACAATTATATGGAGGAAACGAATTACCATGATCCAATGTTATTAATTTGATTCGTACAACTGTATCTTCATTGAAATTGATAACTGATGTTGATATATTGAAAGTGTATAAAATTTTATTTGATGTTTTTTCCCAATTTTGCGGAGCGAACGAAGTGCTATTGATTAATATAAACATTTTTTTGTATCCTTCAGGCGGTTTATCGTCCAATATCATCAACCATAATTTTACTATTTTCAAATTAGTTAACGCAATAAATGATGATGAACCGTTGAATATGATATCATCACTGTTCTTATTTTTCATATAATTGCCTAAAAATATGAATTTTTGTTTCTTTATAGGTAAACCAATTATGTTTCTACCATTCAAATCAATATCGGTCTCCATAACCATTTTTCCATTTTCAATTACAAAAACAGTATCAAATACATCTGGTCGACACTCGAAACATGTCCTTTAACACCATAAACGATTAGATGTGCTTTCTTTGTATTCCCTTTTGTTATTCTTCCATGAAGATCTATCATTATATATTCAGGTGGAGATACTTGCCATTTATGTAAATGAACAATGCTTTTTGAATATCCTTCAGTGTTGAAAATCTTTGTTGTTTGCTCACTGATGTTGATAACTGTTGAGACAACAGTGACAGATGTTGAACTAATATGAGCTTTATCTGGAACAAAAAACTCGATTACCAAAGTGAACTCACCTTGAGGAAGTTTGTATGCATTGAAACCTATCCTTGACCTGAAGTCATCATTATTGTCTGTTGTAAGTGTTATATCATAGGCTTTCTTATTGATTTGGTGAGGTGATGCAGCAAAATTGATAATTCCATTAACAACTATATTACTTTCTGAGGAGCTCTCATCTACATCTTCCATTAGATATCTGAAAACACCTTTCAATGTAGATGGAGTTATGTGTGACTTGTTTACATAACTCTTATAATCATCCGTTATTCGTGTGTACAAGTTTGTATTGGAATCATTGAGTTCGGTGTTGAAGAATGAAACATTTATAGCAGCGTCATTCTCATATGGTTTAGGAGTTGCTAGATTAACAATCTTTTTATCTCCCATATCAAGATCGCTGGAAATAGTTTTATCAAGTTTGAGTGTTTCTAAATTATTTATTGCATTCGTATTTTGATTTATTCTTGTGTTGTTATCACCAGTTTTTGTGTCAACATATCCTTTATTTGTAGCGTGATCAATTGCTATTGGATCTTTTACATTGAAGATCGTATTTTTATTCATATCAAGACCAGTTTCCATAGAAAGCATTTCGTTACGAGAAATAAAAATGTTTTTCACGTCGTTGTAACTAACGAGATTGTTGTAATTTGCAGCTAAATCCAAGTATGTCTGTTGTTTCGATTTTACAATATTAAAAAGTTCTTTCAAATCAATGTTTTTAGTAACTTCATGAGTGTGATCAGGAACATCGGGATGATATTTTTTTAGAGTTATCATATTCACAGCTGAAAGATCTTGGTTTTCATCTGTGTTGATATTTATGATTTTCTTATTCTTCGCATCATATTGTTGACCGTCATAATTTAAAAAATGTGTCTTCCCATGGTAAAAAGGGAAAGCATCGTTATCACCAGCTGCTTGAATATTTAATATAGAATGATAATTGGCATCCATGTGATCAGTCAATACTATTCTTTCATTTTTCATATATGCATCTGTAATATTAGCTTTTTTATTACTATAATTTTTAAGAGTTATCATATTAGTTGCACAAAGATCATTGTCTTCATCCGTGTCCAGATTTGTGATTAATTTTCTATCCATATCAATCTCACCGGGTAAAATTAGTTTATGTCCCCGCATATCAAGATCCGCCACCATATGAGTTGTTCCATCTAATTTTAAATAATGCGTGTCTCCATACTCTTTATTAACAGCATCTTTTTCCGAAATTGGTGTTTTTAAATTTCTTATATTATTGTTTTTCATATCAAGATTTGCTGTAACTAATGGTAAATGCTTACTAACAAATGTATTTCTAATAAATTTGAAATCAACTACATCATTCAAACCAGTAACTGTTCCTATATTTACTATTTTTTTATTTTGCATATCATAATTACCATCATCTGTCAATTTGAAGCCAACGCCTGGCGGGCCTGGTGGCCCTTGTGATGTTGTTGTTGTTGTTGTTGTTGATGGTAGTAATCCGTTTGAATAACTCATTATATATAATATGAGTATATTATATTTTTTCATTGAAATTCTTCGTTGTGAATTTCCTTGGTTTATCAATATATATGAATGAAAATGGTTCTTTAGTTGCTTTATCATATAATTGTTTTGAAATACTGTTTTCACGGCAAATTAGACTCTTTTCATTGGTGCTTGGGAATTCGTAAAGACAGAAATGTGAACAGTTCAATCTTATGTCTTTCGGTGTCTTATAGTAGCTTTGACTCAAATAAATCACACTACAGTTTTTGTGTCTCCCTCGTATAAAATAGTCGACTAATGGTTTTTGGTTTTTATCACATACGAAATCGTCGAATATCACTATTTTCTGACTTTCATTATCAATATCATTTACAGGAATAATTTGATCATTGCTTGCTTCAATAACATTATAACCAGCTTCATCACTTATTGGCTGGAACATATCCATAAGATTCTGATACTTGGACTGCTCTAAGTTTTTCGCATACAGGTATATTTTATCAAAGTACAATAAATTGTAAATCATATGCATAAGTGTATTTGTTTTTCCCGAACCACTTGGGCCGCAAACCAACATCCTAAATGATTGATCTGGCATGAAATCATATAACTGTCTAAAGTTCGAGACCATATCGTCTTCAATATCGTAATTTGGTATTATCATTATATAATATGGGTATATTATTTCAATACAACACGGTGTATAACACGGTGTATAACACGGTGTTAAACGTTGTTTTTTATATATGATTTTCATTTTTATGTAACGTAATAATATAACAATAAATGAGTTTACTTAAGTGGAAAGAACTTGCAAAGAGTAAATCTCTATTAGGTAATAAGATTAATCTTGTACATGATGCAATCACAAAACATAATCTTAGTCATAAGATAAGTCAAGAGTCATTGGCTAAGGTATTCAAACCTGTGACTAGTAAATTAGATGATGTTATCGACAGTAATGTAGATTTAAGGGTACCCATAAGAAAGAAACGAGCACCTAAAAAAGGTGACCAAGGTATTGACTATATGCCTGAAGTTGACCCTTTCGAAGACATGCAAGTTGATGATTTATTTGGTGATTATGTCCCACCAAATCAAGAGAAACAACTTGTACCGAAACCACCAACATATGAAGAATCGTTGAAGGATATTTAGAAGGGAAGAAGGAGATTTATGTTGATCCTCAGTACTTTGGTGATGAACCAGATGAATTACCACCAGAATATGAAGAAGAAGAGATGGACTATGGATTAGATGATGAAGATATAAGTAATGAGATTTTGAATGATATTGGTATTACGGATTATGAAAATGTGGATAAGATATTGAATCAATCAACAATAACACCCCAAAAGACTAAGACATATCTTAATAAGATTATAAAAAATGCCAAAACAAAAAGGAGTCAATTAGGTGGCTATAAGTCACATGTTACAAAACAGTTCAAAAGTGGGGCTATATCATCAGGTGAAAGGCAAATGCGAAACAAAAGAATAGACAACGCAAGAGTTACTTTAAATGAATACATAAAACATTATGAGACTAAACTGCAAACAATGAAAGATTCCGGAATCAACGGCCGAGGAAGAAAACAGAGAGGTGGAAATATTATGTTTTTTAATGATGTAAAGCAGCTTTCGAAAAAATTGGAATTGATTATTGGTGAAAGATTGGCAGGGAATACCAGCACTGAGATGCGAAATATGGGAGTTACTATATTGGACACATTATTGAAAATGTCGAAAATCAATAGGTCACAATATAGTAAATTGTATAGTCAATATTTCAAAATATAATTTATGTAACTTTATTATATAAATGGAACGAGAGATAGTTTTATCATCTTATAGTGTAAAAAATCAATTGAATAATAAACCTGAGGATTTTACAACTAAATTTAACAGGTCTATAGATTTGGATAGTAATATTCAATATGTGATTGGCCTTAACCGAATTATCAATATGAGTTTTACATGGTTTAATGTTAATGCTGGATACAATAATCAATTAATTAAATTTAGCTCTGATAGTGGTTCAACATTTAACAACATCACCTTTCCAGCCGGAGTATGGAATTATACAGACTTCAATACATATATCAAGGATATAACGAAGACTGGTGATACGTATCCTATCACTCTTGAATTCGATAATACAACATTTAGGGTACGATTACATTGACTCAGAATTATCAGCTTGATTTGACGCATTCCAATTTTAATGATCTAATCGGGTTTGATAAGACAGTATTATCTAATGAAACAAATATAGGGCCGAAAGTGCCCAATCTCAGTCAAGACACAGATATCCTGAATATCCATTGTAACCTAATAAACGACAGTCTTGTCGACGGTCAAGATACAGACATCATTTATTCCTTCTCGACCCAGTGTACTCCAACCTAGTTATTCCTTTACCCTCGAACCACGAAGAGTCACATTCAATCCAGTCAATAAGAATAATATTAGTAGTATCAGGGTATACATTACTGATGGAAAAAGAAGATTAGTTGACCTGAATGGAGCAGATACATCTTTCTCACTAATTCTGAAAAGTATAGAATAATATAACATAATAGTATAATGAAACCGTATGAATTCAAAAGATTTTACTATCCAAAACTTGGTAAATTTGTATATCAACACAAAGGGTCTGGGCTTATCGTTGATAATATTTTCAAACCATTAAAGAGTGTGGCATCATCTGTTTTCAAGAAATTTGCTAAGCCAATAGCAAAGAAGGCGTTAGAATCGGGGATATCCCATGCAGGTGAGCGACTGGGTAAGGCGGTATCTCAAAAATCAGGAGACCTAATAATGAAAAGATTGGCAAATTTGAGAAAAGGAGCTACAAGACAAACAGCAATTGTTCCATCCTCACCCATTAAACAGCTGCAGCAACATTATCAGCCAAAACTAGATCAAGAAAGTACTGATATGATACTGAATAGACTCATTTCTGGAGATGGTTTGAGGAGAAGACGTAGAGTTAGATTTGTATAGAATCAATGAATATATTTTTTAATTGTTAAAATTATATAACATAATAATATATGTCTTTTAGAACAGATAATTTTCTACAAAGAAATGAGTTGGTGCGATTCCAACTCGATGATGTAATCAGGTCTCCAGCTAACGGTCAACACCAAACGAAAAATGGTTATAAATTTACAATTAATGATCGATCGAGTTTCTACGATTGGTACAATGCCTATATTGAAGTCCAATTCCAACTACAGAAATTAGCAGACGGAGCAGGATATGCTGCTGCTGATCGAATAACGGTAATTAATGGAGGGCATTCCTTAATTGACCACATAATGATTAAATCTGCAGGAAAAATAGTTTATGACACTGACAATCTCCATAAAGTCACTTTTGTTAAAAACCTGCTAGAGTATTCTGATGATTATAGCAGATCAGTTGCTAAAAACAGTTTCTGGTATTTGGACACGAATGCTACAACAGCTGCGAATAACACAGGATTTGAAGCTCGCAGGTTGCAAACTCAAGCTCTGCGCGATAATGGTACAGGTGGTCCTAAAAACATTAATGTGATCATACCATTGAACAGGTTCTCATTTTTTGAAGAACTTGAAGATAAGATGCTTGTACCAATGCAAATACAATTTAACATTGAGCTACAAAACGATGGTGAACTCATTCACATGGCTAATGGAACTGATGCTGGAAGAATTGTTGTTAATAGGTTTTTGCTATGGGTGCCAAAACTAACCCCAAAGGATTCATTGTATGACAATTTCGTTAGTTCATTTCTTAAAGAAACTCAGTGGAAATATTTAAGGGAAATGTACGAAGCATCAGCTCCTACACAATCATCAGGATTTTTCCAGATTTCAAGCAGTATTGACAATGTCAAACACATTTTTGTTTACTTGAAAAGAACAAACCCGCCTAATGATGCAGTTGAAGAAGACAGTCCTTATCTAATGAACACTTTTAAACTTAATGCTGCTGATAATAACTCTTCCCTTTTAAACTGTAGACTAGAATATGGAAATGGAGTCTTTTATCCAGAAACAGAGTATGATACAGAATCAAAAGTGAGAATCTTTAACGATTTGATGTCATATACTATGCGGAAAAATGACTATAACAGCGGAACTCAGCTGAACTTAGCAAACTATAGTTCTCTGTATGGGTTGATTTACTTTAATCTTACGTATCAAACTGAAAAAATAACAAGAGATCCGAAACAGCTAATCTTTAGGTATAGACTAAGCCAGAATGCAGTTGCAAACTTCAATGTTCATGCTGTAGTCCTATATGAAGAATCTGTTGTCATTGACAAGGTGGGTAATGAATTGGTTATAGTGTAAAATAAATATCCTTATTTCATATATATTATGTGAAATTTTATATAATATATATTATATATAAGAAATGACTCAGCTTTTTGAAATCAAAGTAAATTTGTCTGACAATCAAAAGAAGAATCTTAGCAATGCTTTCAAAAAAAGGGAAACTATTGTTCTCAGACTATCAAATAAATCTCTTCATGGCAATGACGTTTTATATGTATCATCGATGGTGAAGAAGAGATTGGAGAAGAATCGTATGATGAATAAGGGTATGGATATCAAACTTGTTAAAAGTAATATCAGAAAACAGGTTGGAGGTAATCTACTAACTTCTATCTTAAGTATTGGAAAGACGCTAGCACCAACTATAGGCAAAACCCTTGGGCTATCAGCTCTTGCTGGATTGGCTTCAGAAGGTGCTTCTCAGATTGTGAAATCAATATCTGGCAAAGGCGTACAGTCGGGTGGTTTTCTCGTACCACAAGACAAAATTAATAAGCTGATAGAATATAAGCACCTTTTATCTGCGAAACAAAAACAGGATATATTGAATGCCCTTCAATCAGGTTCAGGTGTTCATGTGAAACCAACAAAAACACAATCAGGTGGATTTTTAGGCACTCTGTTGGCAAGCATTGGTGTTCCACTCCTTCTAAATGCTTTGACTGGTAAAACTGGTAGTGGGGCTCCACGAATGGGAACTAGTAAGAAAAAAGGGGGTAAGGGAGCTCCGAGAATTGGAATTTATAGACCACCTCCATTTATAGGTTCATGGGATAATCCAATTGGTATGGGTATTAAAAAAAAAACTACCAAAAAAAACAAGTCGGGAGAAGGCATACTATTAGGGAAAAACAGCCCATTCAATGGCATCCCACTACTAGGGGCAATACTGTAAAACCAAAATTCCATAAAGATATCCCGTTAAGTAATCATGATCTAATAAAATGGTGCAGATATTTAAACATCCCAATCAGTGATGTTCTGTCAAGGGATGAAAGAGTTCCACATAATCATAGACAGGCGTTATTTATCTACAATCTTGAACCCTCATATATGAGTGGAAGCCATTGGGTGGCCACATATGTCAAAGACAACGTAATAAATTATTTTGACAGTTTTGGTATGCCCCCATTTCAGGAGATTGTAAATCATGCTAAAAGAAAGAATATGACTCTGTTACATCAAAACAACCAAATCCAGAACATAAAAACGACTACATGTGGTTACTTCTGTTTATACTTTCTGAATGAAATGAATAAAGGGAATTCATATTACAATCTATTGGAAGTGTTCGACATATATGACACAATGAAGAATGAGGGATTTCTCGAACATTATTTTAGAAATATCTAACTTATATATATATGACGAAAAGTTATTGTGTAAAGCAGAAGAAAGTCACTGAATGTGTACCAGGAAGCGAACGATATGTGAAAACTAAAAATGGTCGAACTATGTTGAAATGCACTTGCGCTGAATGTGGAATTACTAAATCTCGTTTTGTTAAGAACCAGGGAAACTAATGGAGCCCTCACAAGCGGGGGGCTTTCTTGATATAACAAATTCCCACACGCTTGGTGAAATTGCAGCTAAAAGTGCTTTAAAAGGTTTGTATAATTTAGGCAGAATCGGAGCATCAAAAGCAATTAAATCTGATTTTGCAAAACGAAAGATTAAGGGTACTGTAAACAAATACCTCGATCAAGCGCTTGACAGTTTCACATCGGATTTATCGAAAAAACTAGACCCTATTCATGGTAGAGGCGTAGACGTTCATGCATTAATTGGGAAGCTTCCGAAACCAAAAGGAGGGTGGACATTACCTGGTCATAAATATACTGGCCCATATAATGATTTAAATAGTCAAGTGAAATATGACCCAACGACTGGCCAAATATTAGAAATATACGACAAACCAACGGGTAAAACTGATGCAATAGCAATGCAACACGATGTTGATTATTCAGTCTGCAAGGATGATAGGAAATGTAAAAATAAGGCAGACAGAAAAATGGTCAAAGCTTTAGATGAAGTACCATATGATGAGAGACAATGGGGTCATTGGTTGGCTAGAAACACGATTGATATGAAACAGAAATTAGGTCTTGGTGTTAAAAAAAGGAAGCCAAAAAACGGAAAGCGGCGTTGAGTAAAAATGATTGGACTCAACAATTAGCCGATGAATTACATAAACCAATCAAACGAAAATTTAAAACAAGAAGAGTTATTGTTAATGGAATAGATGATATTTGGAGCGCTGACCTTGTAGAAATGCAGAAGTTTTCAAAATGGAATAAAGGATATAGATATTTGTTAAACATCATTGATGTGTTTTCAAAATTTGCTTGGAGCATTCCCATTAAAAATAAAACAGGTAATACAATTACTGAATCATTTGATGATGTTATTAAAAAGTATAAAAGAAAACCGAAATATTTATGGGTAGATCAAGGATCTGAATTCTATAATAAAACTTTCAAAGACTGGCTAAAGAAAAATAATATTGAGATGTATTCTACTTTCAATGAAGGTAAAGCTGTTGTTATTGAGAGATTTAACAGAACATTAAAATCTAAAATGTGGAAACAATTTACAGCTCAAAATACAACACAATATTTAGACATGTTACCAAAACTATTAAATGAATACAACAGTACAAAGCATTCAAGCATCAAAATGAAACCGGCAGAAGTAAATAAAAAGAACGAGGGAAGTGTATATCTCACTTTATATGGTGATATGGAACCATCATCATCAAAAGTAAAATTCAAAGTTGGTGATAAGGTTAGAATTTCAAAGTATAAAAGAAAGGTATTTGATAAAGGATATACAAGTAATTGGACTGAAGAGGTATTCACAGTTGATAAAATCCAATACACAAACCCTATTACATATAAGTTAAAGGATCTTAATAATGAATCAATAGAAGGGTCATTTTATGAACCTGAATTACAATTAGCAAAACAGGATGTATTCAGAATTGGCAAAGTCATTAGGAGGGATTACAAGAAAAAACAAGCTTTGGTATCATGGTCTGGTTATCCAAAAGAATTTAATTCATGGATACCGTTAAAAGATGTCAAAAATATCTAACATATATGTATCATGAGTGGCATTGAGAAATATATCAAAAAAATAAATTTTCAAATTCAGGAATGTGAAGATGAAATAGACAATCTTCATGATAAAATATATGATAATGAGCGTAGATTGGATCTGTTACAATATAAAAAGAAATTATGGAAACTTTATCATAAAAAAAATACATGAAATGGATGAAGATATAACATTGAAACAGTTATTGAATATTATCTGCAATGAGATAGAAAACAATAAATACGATGAGGAATGTAATGTGTTGAAACAAACAAAAGTTGATAATGTCGAATATCTCAAACGTGAAAATAATATTTTTACACCTGTGAATACAACAAGTAATGCAAATTTGATTAATGAGACTTGGCTTTAAAATAGATTAAAGATATGTAACTATATAGAAGTAACAAATAAACTTCTAAGATATTCCTATCTTTGTATTCGCTATTCATTATTAGCCAAAAATATCAATGTTTCTGGCTATTATAAACGCACTTTTTGTTATGAACATATTTATAATTATTTTTGTAAGTTTTGCCACATTTAGAGCATGTATATTCTTTATTTTGCCACTTTTTCACATGTTCCATTTGGTGTTTCTTTTTGTCTTCATTAGTGACTCTTTTTTTACGTAAATTAGAAGATTTTTTGTGGTTATCTGGTAAGTCATCTTGTTTGATATACTCAAATTTATATGAAAATCCGTCTTTTTTTGATACACCTGATCTGCAATTATTAATACTTTCACATACCATTTTAACAATACCGGCATTTATTTGAAGATGTTGTTGAACAGCATACAAACTGTTATAATATGAAACGTCATTGGTGCTGCAATTAGTGACTTTAACACATTTTTTATTTTCATGATTTTTAGCAGCAAATGTATAATCTCGACCAGTTGCTGATTTCTTACAATTCTGTTGCTGCGTAACAAGCTGTAAATTATATAATCTGTTATCATCTTTCACATTATTAATATGATCAATCACTTTACCTTCTGGGATGATACCATTAAAACACTCCCAAACAAATCGATGTATATAATATACTTTTTGTTTACCGCCATACTTTCTAACAGAACAACACATATAACCAGAATTGTTTTTTCGACCCTTTTGGGGTACTTTCTTAATGAGATTTATAATATTCCCATTTTTATTTGAAGCATATAAGTCATAAACTGGATGAACATGATAAACGCATTCATTAATTTCAATCTTACTCATTATAATATAGTTTATATAATTATTTCTTTAAAAGGTTTTATTCGCGTTTACTATTTAAAGGAATAAAGTGTATAAATATTATATATAAAATGAAATTAAAAAAATCTAACTTTATAGATATGAGTAAGATTAATCTTAAAAAATTGAGTAAATCTCAACTAATCGAAATGCTTTTGAAAATGCAGAATACCAAACCAACTCCTGAAGTTACCATTGTGGATGATGAAAAACAACATAGGAGGCCAGTTCCCATGCCAAGAAAATCTGTCAGGGATATAGTCAAAAACTATGAAGATAATATCATTTCACAAACAGTTCTGGCACCTAGAACTTACAAACCAGTGCCAGCACCTAGAAAGTACAAACCAGTGCCAGCACCTAGAAAATACAAACCAGTGCCAGCACCAAGAACTTACAAACCAGTTCCTGCTATAAGAACTAAAATAGAGCAAACAGACAAAGCTCTAAAAGGTTTTACTAAATCATATGAAATCAGTATAAAAAATGACAAAGACCCAATGATACAGTTGCAGAACACGAGAAAGGCTCTTGAATATCACATCATGAATACACTGAAATCAATGAAAGGACTAAAATTTGTTGAAACACTCAAAGTGATATTCATAAAAATGTCAAATAGAGACACAGTATACAAAACTGCATATTTTAACAGTCAAGTTCAAACAATAATAAACAACCAGGATATAGATGAATCACTACAAATATCGAAGCAGAACATACTAAACAAAATTGCAGTTTGGATTTCTGAGGGATCTGGTTGGACTGTCCAATCAGTGGAAAATCATTATCTCAATATTGTAAAATATCAACCTATGAGAGGCTCTTCATATATTGAACTACCAAAAGAACTTGTAAACAGTGCAAAAGGATTGATTAACATAAAAAATGATGATAATGAATGCTTTAGGTGGTGTCACATAAGACATCTAAATCCCCAAAATAACAATACCCAACGAATTAAGAAAGTGGACAAGGAATACATCAACAAACTAGATTATACAGGGATTGAATTTCCAGTTACCACCAAACAGTATAATAAAATTGAAAAACAAAATAAGATCAACATCAATGTTTTTGGTTATGAAGAAAAACAACCATACCCAATTTATGTATCCAAAGAAAAACATGACAACTGTTTAAATCTTCTTCTTATAACAAAAGATGAAAACAAACACTATGTATTAATAAAAGACTTCAATAAATTCATGTACAATCAGACTAAACACAAAGAAAGAAAGCATTTCTGCATGCATTGTCTTCAATGCTTCAGTTCTGAAACAGTGTTAACAAATCATAAAGAAAACTGCATACAAGTGAATGGCACACAAGCAATAAAAATGCCAGATAAGGATAATAACATATTAAAATTCAACAATTTCCATAAACAACTACCAGTACCATTTGTTATTTATGCAGATTTTGAAGCAATCACTGAAAAAATACATGGTTGTAAGCCTGAAAATGATCAGTCATACACAGAAGCTTATCAGAAGCATACAGACTGTAGTTATGGTTATAAGGTTGTTTGCTGCTATAATGATAAATACACAAAACGAGAACAAATATATAGGGGTGAAAAAGCTGTATATAAATTTATGGAAGCTATGCTGTGGGAAGTCAAATATTGTAAGAAAATAATGAAAAAAGAATTCAATAAACCATTAAAAATGACAAAAAATGATGAAGAAGAATTTCAAAAAGCTGAAGAATGCCATATATGTGATCGCAAGTATGTAGAAAAAGATATTAAAGTCAGAGATCATTGCCATATAACTGGTAAATACAGAGGATCAGCACATCAAGAATGTAATCTGAAACTCAGAGTGAATCCAGCAGAGATAAAAATCCCAGTCATATTCCATAATCTTAGAGGTTATGATAGTCATTTCATAATGCAAGAGATTGGTGCAATAGTTAAAAAACATACATACAAAAATAAGAAAGGAGAAGACAAACAGATGAATATAAATGCTATACCAAACAATATGGAAAAATATATGGCTTTCATGCTTGGTAATCATCTAACCTTCATTGATAGTTTCCAGTTTATGAGCTCTAGTTTAGATAAACTTGTAAGCAATCTGCCAAAAGAAGCATTAAAATATACATCCCAACAATTCAAAGATGAAAGGTTCAATTTAATGTCACAAAAAGGAATATATCCATATGACTTCATGGATAGTTTTGACAAATTCAACAAACAACTACCACCAAAAGCAGAATTTTACAGCATATTAAATGATGTGAACATATCAGATGAAGACTATAAGCATGCTCAAACTGTTTGGGAAACCTTCATGCTTAAAAATATGGGTGAGTACCATGATTTATATCTCAAATCTGACATCCTTCTATTATCTGATGTATTTGAAAACTTCAGAAAGACATGTATGCAATACTATAAATTAGACCCATGTCATTATTTCACATCTCCAGGATTATCTTGGGATGCTATGCTAAAAATGACTAATATCAAATTAGAACTAATGACAGATATTGACATGTTTCAATTCATTGAGAAAGGGATGAGGGGTGGTATTTCTTATATAGCCAATAGATATGGGGAAGCCAACAACAAATACATGAAATCATACAATGAGAAGGCGCCCTCAAAGTATATCATGTATCTAGATGCTAACAATCTCTATGGTTGGGCTATGTCACAATACCTACCAACTGGTGGTTTCAAATGGATGACAGAAAATCAGATTAATAAGTTAGACTTAACTAAGTATAAAGAAGATAGTAACAAAGGTTTAATACTAGAAGTTGATATGGAATATCCTAAAGAATTACACAACCTTCATAATGACTACCCATTAGGACCAGAAAAAGTTAAAGTAACTAATAATATGTTATCTGGATATTGTCAAAAGATAGCTGCCAAATATAATATATCAACAGGTCTTGTGCAAAAACTGATTCCAACTTTAAGAAACAAAGAAAAATATGTTCTACATTACAGAAACCTACAATTATACACTGATCTTGGTTTGAACTTGACTAAAATTCATAGAGTACTAGAGTTTGATCAGTCAGCATGGTTGAAGCAATATATTGATTTCAACACTAATAAAAGAACTAATGCCAAAAATGCATTTGAGAAAGATTTCTTCAAACTTATGAATAATAGTGTATTTGGAAAAACAATGGAAAATATAAGAAAGAGAATAGATGTAAGATTAGTAACTGATGAGAAGAAACTATTGAAAATGACTGCTAAACCTACTTATGTAAATAGCAAAATCTTCAATGAAAACCTTGTGGCTGTGCATAAGATTAAAGAAACACTAACCCTTAACAGGCCGGCATATGTGGGTATGTGTATTCTAGATCTTAGTAAGACATTAATGTATGATTTTCATTATAACTACATCAAAAAGAAATACAACAAGTCTAAACTTCTATTCACTGATACAGATAGTTTAACTTATGAAATTGAAGCTAAAGATGTATACTCAGACTTTTGTGATGACAAACATTTATTTGATAACAGTGACTACCCAGAAAACTCACCACATTTTGATAAAAGTAATAAAAAAGTAATTGGTAAATTCAAAGATGAGGCTGCAGGAATTCCTATTTGTGAATTTGTGGGCCTCAGATCGAAAATGTACAGCTATATTAAAGATAATGAATCAGAAGGCAAAACTGCTAAAGGAATCAAGAAGAATATAATCAAAAATAATATCAAACATGAAAACTATAAAAATACACTATTTGAGAAGAAACAAATGCATCACAGAATGAAGACAATCAGAAGCCAAAAACATCAACTAGGAAGTTATGAAATAAATAAAGTATCACTCAGTTGTTTTGATGATAAAAGATATCTACAAGAAGATGGAATCAGTAGTTATGCATATGGCCATTATGCAATTAATTAAATTCAAAAATATCTCAAAAGTCAGAAACCAGAATACGAGCACAGTTTTATAGAAACCAGAATACGACATCCAAAAACGAGCTTACACCAGCTATAAGCCATCATATGGCAGTAGTATCGGAGTTGGGTCTGGTACGAGCACATTTTGCAAAAATGGGCTGGTACCCCCAACTCCTATACTACTTAAACATATTGCATAGATAATCTGGGGTGAGCTTGTTTACTCATTTGTACATTATGACTGCATTATGCTTCGCCCTTCTAACGGATAAGGTGTTCCAGCCAAGCGAGTTTAGAAGTTAGCTAGAGCTTGTGTCATAGCTAGATTGGGTGATAACTGTAGCAGCGCGGTTTTGTAGTTTCTGAAGTTTCTTGCTTAGCTGTTGAGACAGGCCATCCCAAACAACACTGTAGTAATCAACATAAACCATGCCTAGTTTACATATCATGTGCATGTCAAAATGACAATAATTGCAAACGTATTAGCCTTGCAAAGTCAATGCCTTTAAAATTTCAGTGGAAGTAGAGCTTGTTCAATTAAACCGACAGTTTTGCCAATAAAAATTAGTGAATGTCTTTCATGTTCAATAAAATATGCAATAAAAAATATGGTACTTGTTTCTTTTCTTTTTATTGGTTGTAGAGATGTTTACCTCCCCGATGGTTGGGTGCTCTGTGATAATTGAAAATTGATTTAAAAATTCTGTTGGCGTTTCTTTTTTTTTGTAGAGATGACGATCGCTATACACCATTATTCCACGCTGCAATGGTTGGGTGCCCTTGCACAATTGACACGCTGATTAATCATGGAGCCGATGTCAATGTTCTTGAAAAAAACAGGGTAAGTACTCTTTTGTATGCAGCAACTCAATCACAGAACTCGTGGTTTGTAGGGCTGGCACAAGTTACTTTTTAATTTGAAGGCCTTTAACAGAGCTAATGAAAACTCTCTGTACTTTTCTTTCTTTTCGCCATTTCATTTCCACAACAGAGTCCGATTAGGGGCGGATCTGTGGGAGGGGTTGAGGGGGTTGTAACCCCCCTTTGAGCAGCATTTTTTTAATATTTTGGCGAGATAGACGAGATATGCGAGGGCTTTGTAAAAACTATTCTAAGAAGACTCTTTCTTCTTACATTGTCCGAATAAAGCGGTATGCAGAATTTTGGTTTTCTGTTTGAGTATTAAGGTAAACTCCAGATGTTATATCTTGACTTCACAAACGCTTTCGAGTCTCAGGAATGCTGGAAATAGCATTTTAGAGGGTAAAATCATAAACAATTTGCGGGCGGACCCCCTAAAAGCTCGTGCCTACAGCGCTCACCGTCCACGCCAAGGGCGTGGAAAGTTATTAAGGTGTACAACCCCCCTTTTAGAAATCCCAGGATCCGCCCATGCTGATCGTATCTTTTATTAAACATGGTATCTGGTTGGTACATTGGACATCTATCGAAGACGAGACCTGACCTGTATTCACTCTACGTAAACGTTTTATCCTAAGTTGACTTCACAATTCACAACTTAAGCTTCCAAGAAACCAAAATAAGAAAGAATATCATGATTTTCAAACTCCTCAAATGTCAAATTTCCCCTTCACTTTTGTCCTGCCTCCTTCATTGACAATTCTTTAAATAAATGAAAAATAAATCTGATTTGTTATTTCTCCCTTGATGTCAGAAGGCTCCTTTAACAATAGCGTCCTATTTTGGACATTTGTGCGCCGTCAGAAAGCTTATACAGTGTGGAGCTGATGTTACAATCGTGTCATCCTCTGGGTACAACTGCTTGGATGTGGCAATCATGGGTGGACAGAAAGACATCTGTATGGAGATAATGAAACACGACAAGTATGAATCTTTAAACTACAGTGCAACTTCTACTTTGGGGCACCTCCTCCAGCGAGACCTCCATTAAGGGGACACTTCTCCTGGTCCGGCTGACAAAATGCTCATATATTCTTTGTAATTATCACCTCTTTTAGGGGACACTTCACCTTGTCTCGACCGGCAAAACACTCATATAATCTTTGTAATTATCACCTCTATTAGGGGGACATCTCTATTAAGAGCCAGTGACTGTAAATATCGAGAATCACTGGACAGGCTCCCAAAATCGAAAATCCTGATAATTTGCCAAAAAGTTACTTTTGGGGAGCTATGTTGAAAAATATTATTGGAACTTTCTAGAAATTTATAATTTTCGAGAAAAAGGGGAAAAACGAAAATACCGGATTTTGCCTAATTAATTATGCAAAAATCACAGTTAAATTGACCAACTTCAGTACGCTTGTGCTGAAACAAGGTGCAACGCTAGAAAACGGGGATACGTTTTTTCTTTAGTATAAATCATCTACTTTCTAGACATTGTCCTTTTCAAAGTTTTGCAGCGATTTAGAAAGTTTCACGGTTTCTTTAAAATATGCCATCTCAAGCATTTTGTGAAAAGGCAAAAATTGAGCAACTTCAGTGGCACGAAATCCATCTTGGTATGTCCGATATCAAATCAGAACATATACAAGGATAAAGTTCGGCCCTTATACTGAAACAATATGAAATAAAAAATCTGGGCAATTCAGATTCGTGTTGACAAAACGAAAACTCCCCGACGCGCTGTTGTCAAATTTGCATAAATTAGCAAAATTGTAAATACCATAAGACTATACGTTCTGAGGAAATACGATAGACTGCCGAATCGACCCATGAAAATATGCCTTATCTATTCTTAGATGGTTTATTTGTTTTATCATAGCAGTTATCTATATCATTTTCGGCTTTGAGATATCTCAAATATAGAGGAAATCGGTAAAATTAGCCGCTTATTATTAAATAGTCGATTGTCGGAGTTGGGTGGCAAACGCCATGAAGCGGCGTAGCTCTTAAGTCAAGTACATTTTTTAATTTGCAGTTTCTTCATAAAATGTTAATTCTTCTTTGGAAAAAAAATATTTTTTCTTCAAATATATTCTTAAAGGGGTTGTTTAGCGAGTACTAAAAGACTATTGAACAATGTTTACTAAACTCTAACCGGAAGTCATTCTAGTACACTTAACTGGCAAAGTCACGCAACATCGCGACCACGGTTTGTTTTCAAACGTGGAGATGTTCAAATGTTTTCATGTTAAGAGCTGTGGATAGTTTTCTCATAACCTGATCACAAATATAAACAATTAACCTCCAAATTATCTATGTTTATCACCCCTTATAACTACACGAGCAACTGACACGGCACAGTGACTACTAATTGATCTATTTCGCGCTGCAAAATGACTGTAATACAGTCATTTTGGTCACTATGGCGACCACTATGGCGACCTCAGAAGCCCTTATAATAATTATATGAAATACATTTTCAAATAATAATTATATGAAATACATTTATTGTGACCATTGCTACTATGCAAACTCTATTTGCATTGGTAATTAATACCCTGGGGATTATGCAAATGAGACTATAAAAGAAGTTACATGTGCTCCACCCCATCACTCGACTCGAGGCCGCAAAAGTGAAGAGCTTGGCAACCCACCCTCCCACCCGATCTAGAAAGCCGGGCTTGATCCTCTCAGCTCCCATCTTCGCCTGGTCTTGGGCTTGTCCGTTTATTTTTTATTAAAGAAATAAAAACGCGCCGAGTGCATTGTTGTGTTATACGGAATTTTTAGGAACACGAGAGAAGTACAGAGAAGCACGAGCTGAAGGAGAGTGCTTCTCAAGTGTTCTTAAAAAATGCCAAGTGTTTATGTAACCGAACAATGCTCGAGGAACAAGTTTTTATTATTTCTTCTAAAAAAAGACAACAAAGGGACAAAGTACTGCATGACGTATGCGCGTGCGTTTTTGAGATATAATGAACTCGGTTTGACCAATCAAAGCGCGCGCATTTCTTTGAGGATTGTGTAATTTATAGCGGTGCTCTCGCGGGCCGAAGGCCCGCTCGCGGAGCCCCATACTCATAGAACCTATGCCCGTCATTTTTCATGGTCATGGATAGCGGAATGTTTCCCGGGCGCGCGTCCGTAACATGTGTGTCGGTGCGTCGGAGCGTCGCGCAAGGCGAGTTCGCGGGCGCGTATGACGTCACAAAACATGCGCATATGACGCCACACAACATCCGGGATCTTAGAAATACAAAAAAAAACATCCGGGATCTTAGCAATTTTAAAACCAAAGCGAGGCTTTGTTTTTCGCGCGGCTACACAACCGAATGTCAAGTCAGCTCAGTAAACACTTTTGATGTTTTGCTGTGTTTAGCAGAGAAAACCGTTTCAAATTAAAGTCGTTATTTCCCTGCATTTTTTTGTGGTTTGCTACTACTCAAGACAGGGATTAAGGGATACTCAGAAGCCGAACAACAAGCGATAGCAGAGCGCTTTGTTTTCATGTCTTTAAAGGCACTTGTTACGCAGTCTAATCTTTAAATATTGTAGCCTGCGTTAAGGTGCATTTTCAAGGTTATCATCAAGGGAGGCTAGGGCATGAGCCGAGGGGAGTTTGGGCCCGGATTGATCCAGTCCGTGGGAGCTACAAGTTTTGATCCTTTGCGCGCGTGATGAGCTGTGCCGCTCGACTATCCACGCTGGCTTTTTGCTTATTCTTTGCATTTGCGTACAGACAATGAACCTGCAACGCAGTTTTCAATATTTGAGGATATATTATAAGACTGCGCCAGAACAGGTGCCTTTCAAGACACGAACTACTGACATTCTTGCGCGACGAAAATCCGAGTTATAGTAAAGTTAAGGAAACCCTTAACACGGTATAATTAGGTTCAAATCCAACATTTCCAAGGCTTGTTTTATCAGCGAAAAGAAAAGTCATGTGTTACTACTCACCTGCACGTGCAAGTAATAATTTTCTTTCGTCGTTGACGCTTTCAACGTACGTCAAGATATTGTAACCCTTCAAAACTGAGGTGTTACATCCCGATTACAGTCTTTTAAATGACTAACTCGACCGCTTTTTTTTTCGGAGCTTGCACCACAACAGAAGCAAAACTCAAAAAAGACATTCTTATTCCTAGTTGTTTACAAGTTGAAACCTCCCGCACAGGGTACCGTACACCTTCGTCTTTGGAAAATAGAACACCCAACTTGCAATAGCTTTTCTCAGTGTAGGTGGGTAGTGGTGGATACTTTACCTCGCCGCTTCGCGGCTCGGTAAATATCCACCACTACCCACCTCCACTTCGGCGAATAGTTGTTAAATATAAACTGCGTCACAGTCACTTGAAATAGCTAATAGATCAATTAGTAGTCACCGTGTCGTGTCAAGGGCGTGTCAATTGATCATGTAGTTATAACTCAGAGGTAAGAAACATAGATAATTTAGAGGTTAATTGTTTCTATTTGTGATCAGACTATGAAAAAACTACTCACAGCTCTTAACATGAAAACATTTGAACATCACGTTTGAAAACAAACCGTGGTCGCGATGTTGCGTGACTTTGCCAGTTAAGAGACACTCTCCCTATTCACCGGGTGAGACGTGGCGGGAGGTCGAAAATACAAACACCCAACTATATCACCCAGAGATACCCTATTGTGTACTAGTAAATGTGAGAAACTTATTTTGTTGTGGAGTTTAATATTTTTTTAGAAAATAATTAAAAGCTCAAGACGGCCCGATTTGCCCAAAAATCACAAATTCGACCTCAAATACCGAGGGGTACAAATCGATCTCGCGCACACGCGCAAAGCAAAATATTATAATTATTTTCAAAACACTTTATTAGTAAGATAATTCTGAGCTGTTTGAGCTATAATAAACAATTATAGCGCCTTTATTTTAATTTTGGCAGCTTTGCAAAAGTTGATAAAATTTCAGATTTTAAAAATACCGAATTATACACTGTTTTCGAATTATTAAAAATACACTCGGTATAACTCGTAATTCCTTCAAACTTTCAAAATAGCAAGTACATGAGTTGTATTTCAGCTGTGCATAAAAATTAGCCTGGTAAAATTTGATTCTGAGGAGACCGGCTGCATGTTATTTGACCTAAATTGGGCTAAGCTTACAGGCAGAAATGTAAACATTCGGTACCGACTTTTGTCTAACCAGCTATACAATCGTCCCAAAAATTATGCAATTACTCTAAAGGCTATCCAAATTAAAAAAGAAACACTTATTTTGCAGCTTACCTGGATTCTAGGAGGATTTGCGGTCCTGTAATTTTGTATTTGTTCTGTTCGAACCGGGTTTGATGAAGAACCCGTGAAGAAACATTTCCAGACCATTGTTTAAGGCGTATTCCATCCCTGACTAAATTCTCGCTGTTAACGTCCAATTTTCTTCATGTGCATTTGTAGTGACTTTTATGTGTATCTCCTCAAGCTTTTGTTCTGATAATTTTCTCGGTATCTAAAACTTTTGAGGGTGAAACGTGCTAATTTCTGGCCGAGCTGAAAGGTCCAGCAAGGCGCCGAAATGACAACTGAAATACGATCGCATCAGTGCCTTGTCACGCAATACGCAGAGTATCATTATTGTAACGCGAGTTAAAAACACGATTTCTCTTTGAAAACATAATAAATAGATGATAAAACATAACCTCGTATTTTTTTCAAATATTATAACTTACCAAAAAGAAATATTTCTGATTAAAACATGCGTGTATTTGTTTCAGCATTTTGAGAAATATTGAAAAAAAAATGTTTGCAGGGCCTGAAAAGACAAAATAAATTCTTTGCAAACACGATATGTGTAAAAAAAAATGTTTGCAGAGAAGTCAGATAAATTATTAAAAAATATGAGTTCCAAAACTGAATGTTGCTCAGTGATGATTCTTTCCATTTGGCTGCACAAGACAAATTCCTCACCTTGCCTTCGCAAAAAGCAGCCAAAAAACTCTTCGTTGTGCCAGGGCTAAAGGGCCTAAAGGGCTGGGTTTTCATTCAAGGAATGCCGCTTGCCTTGCCATTTAACGTTGACATTCTGTCCGAGAAATGGGCGAGTTTCAGAAGTCTGTCATCTTCCTGACGATATCACCATCAAAGCTAATGGGTCAATAACTGTTTACAAGCTAGTTATTTGGAGTAACCTATGGCGATGGAAATCATTTTAAATAAGCAATGTGCCTGCCTTCACCGCTGGTACCACAGCTAGGCCGGGTGGTACGAGTATGATGGCCTGTGCGAACAACGTCAAAAGAGTATCATCCCCCCCCCCCCCCCCCCCCCCCCCCCTCCAGAAAATAAAGGTCTGTCCCTTGGAGGTTTCATTCTATTAAGAGTGGTCGCTTTCTTAAACTGATGACATTCATGTCAATCGGAATTTGCAGTGAATGTAGATCAACTCTGTATGAACGAACGAAAACCGCGCGCCAAGACCCGAAGACTTCTGACATCACCGAGGGTGTTCGTAATATTTCCCTGGTATGTATTGTATTGTATTTAACTGGGTACGTGAGACAAGGCGCGCATCAAGGAAGGGATAAGATAGATGTTAAATTGGCTTCCTACCATGTTCCCGCTAACCGACGCCCGCCGGGGGACTTGTCTCTAGTTTCCGCTGACCGCGACACCCTGGGTACCAAAATGGGCAGTCAAAGTCTCTAACGCGATACACGCAGTAAATTTGTATTACTTTTTATAAACATTTTGAACAAACATTTATAGGCTGCGTTTTGAAACACTCTCAAACGTTTTTTTCCGATGTCATGTTATTTTCAAGGGACTGGGGAGGAGCGACGCTGAGCCCCTCCTCAACTGGATCGACTACAGTAGCTCATATGATATTGAAGTATACAAAACTAGTTTGCGCGTAAGTGGTTATAAGTAAATATCACTTAAAACAAAGTAGCCGTTTGCGGAGCCATAGAGTTGTAGACGTTTTGTTTTCTCAAGTTCTCCAAACTAGTGTCGGTTGTAATGAACCGTTTTGATTGCATTTGCTGGATAGTTTCTGTGTATGTTAAAATAGTCTGGCATTTAACCCTTATCAAAGCGGCGGTTGTGCAAAATAAAGACACTGGTGAATAAAAATTATGCGTCATAAAATTCCCCAACCACCTACCCACATTCTCCGAGTGAGGAGTAAGTCTTGCGTTACAATATAACGCTTCTGCATATTGCGTGACAGGGCACTGTTGCGATCATATTTCAGTTGTCGTTTCGGCGCCTTGCAGGACCTTTCAAGTTGGCCAGAAATTTGCCCGTTTCACTCTCAAAAGTTAGAGATACCGTGAAAATTATCAGATACAAAGCTTAGGGAGATAATATAAAAGTCACTACAAATGCACGTAAAGAAAATAGGACGTCAAAGGCGAGAATTTAGCCAGGGATGGAATACACTTCAACAGTGGTCTGGAAATGTTTCTTCAATCCCGGTTCGAACAGAACAAATACAAGAATTACAGGACTGTAAATCCTCCTAGAATCCAGGTAAGCTGCATAATAAGTGTTAATTTCGAGGGGATTTTGAATTTGGATGGCTTTTAGAGCAACTGCATCGTTTTCGGGACGATTGTATAGCTGGTTAGACAAAAGTCGGTAACGAATGTTTACATTTCTGCCTGTAAGCTTAGCCTATAATTTAGGTCAAATAACATGCAGCCGGTCTCCTCAGAATCAAATTTTACCAAACAAATTTTTATGCACAGCTGAAATATAACTCATGTACTTGCTATTTTGAAAGTTTGAAGGAATTACGAGTTATACCGAGTGTATTTTTAATAATTCGAAAACAGTGTATAATTCAGTATTTTTAAAATCTGAAATTTTATCAACTTTTGCAAAGCCGTCAAAAATAAAATAAAAGCGCTATATTTTTCTATTATAGCTCAAACAGCTCAGAATTATCTTCTTAATCAAGTGATTTGAAAATAATTATAATATTTTGCTTTGCGCGTGTGCGCGAGATCTATTTGAACCTCTCGGTATTTGAGGTCGGATTTGTGATTTTTGGGCAAATCAGGTCGTCTTGAGCTTTTTATTATTTTCTAAAAAAATATTTAACTCCACAACAAAATAAGTTTCTCACATTTACTAGGACACATTAGGGTATCTCTGGGTGAAATATTTGGGTGCTTGATATTTCGACCTCCTGCCAGGTTTTTCGGATCTCACCCGGTCGGTAGAGAGAGTCGCTCTTAAGTGTACTAGAATATGACTTCCGGTTAGAGTTTAGTAAACATTGCTTTAAAATAGTCTCTTAGTACTCGCTAAACAACCCATTTAAGAATAAATTTGAAGAAAAAAAACAGTTTTTTCCAAAGGAGAATTAACATTTTATGAAGAAACTGCAACTGAAAAATGTAGTTGACTAAACAGCTACGCCGCTTTATATTTGAGATATCTCAAAGCCGAAAATGATATAGATAACTGCTAAGATAAAACAAATAAACTATCTAAGAATAGATAAGGCATATTTTCATGGGTCGATTCGGCAGTCTATCGTATTTCCACGGAACGTATAGTCTTACGGTATTTACAATTTTGCTAATTTATGCAAATTTGACAACAGCGCGTCGGGGAGTTTTCGTTTCGTCAACACGAATCTGAATTGCCCAGATTTTTTATTTCATATTGTTTCAGTATAAGGGCCGAACTTTATCCTTGTATATATTTTGATTTGATATCGGACATACCAAGATGGATTTCGTGCCACTGAAGTTGTTCAATTTTTGCCTTTTCACAAAATGCTTGAGATGGCATTTTTTAAAGAAACCGTGAAACTTTCTAAATCACTGCAAAACTTTGAAAAGGACAATGTCTAGAAAGTAGATGATTTATACTAAAGAAAAAACGTATCCCCGTTTTCTAGCGTTGCACCTTGTTTCAGCACAAGCGTACTGAAGTTGGTCAATTTAACTGTGATTTTTGCATAATTAATTAGGCAAAATCCGGTATTTTCGTTTTTCTCCTTTTTCTCGAAAATTATAAATTTCTAGAAAGTTCCAATAATATTTTTGAACATAGCTCCCCAAAAGTAACTTCTTGGCAAATTATCAGGATTTTCGATTTTGGGAGCCTGTCCAGTGATTCTCGATATTTACAGTCACTGGCTCTTAAGGAGACACTTCACCTAGTCTTGACCGGCAAAACACTCATATAATCTTTCTAATTATTACCTCTATTAAAGAGATACCCTTATTAAGGGGACACTTCTCCAGGTCCCAGCCGGAAAAACGCTCATATAATCTTTGTAATTATCACCTCTATTAAAGGGACACCCTTATTAAAGGGACACTTCTGTTCCCTGCCGGCAAAACGCTCGTATAATCTTTGTAATTATCACCTCTATTAAAGGGACACTCTTATTAAGGGGACACTTCTCCTGGTCCCGGCTGGCAAAACGCCCATATAATCTTTATAGTTGTCACCTCTATTAAAGGGACACCCTTATTGATGGGACACTTCTCCTGATCCGGAAGGTGTCCCCTCAATGGGGGCTCCACTGTATGTATGCAAAACGTTCAGCTTGCTGTGAATTGCTTGAAATTTAGCACATAAAAGAAAAAATATAAATATGCTTTAGCTTTAAAGCGTTTCTTGTTCTTAGGTGGCGTGAAGTTTTAAGCAACAGAAAGTGCATGGGCGTAACACCCATGCGATGTCTCATACAAAAATATCCACAAGTTGCCAAAGTAAGTACAAGTTTATTCTTCCATATTTGAATATTTTCGGCATTCAGAGAATAAATCATAATATTTATATTTGAAGATAGATCATGTAGCGAGAAATATCGAGGAAGATGATTGCTAAAAATCATTTACATGTAAAAATAACCAATAAAATCATCGAACGACGTTTCGGTGTCGTCATAGCGCCATTTTTAAGTTCAAAATTATTGGAATAAACTGTCAGAAAAATGGTTCGCTTCGCTAAAGATTAACATAATAAATAAAGGATGTAATGTAACGCAAATATTTTGGCTCGAATTCAGGCCGATTGGACATTAAGGGCCTATTCACATGGAGGTGGGGGACCCAGGGTAGGTGAGGTACCCCGCCTACCCGTAGTAAAAAAAAGTTAGCCTTCACATGCAATATTGAGCCCTTGGGCGCTAGGGTGAGGTTTCTAAGTGCTATCGCGTGGTCGCTATGTTTTTTTTTTGTTTGCCTTTTTCGCAGATTTGGTCTGACGAACGTTTGGATCTGATGAAGCCTTCCGTTTTGTTGTTGTTTCGGGAAAAACTTCCATTTTGATTCAGCAGACTCCAGCTTGATTATCAAACACCATGCTTAAATTGTCGCTGGCACTATCAATTTCTTCAGTATTTTCTTCAATAATACTGTTTTTCTCGACGTTTGGAAGATGAAATCGGCGGAAAAGCTCGCCAGGCCTGTAGCTGCTGGTAGCCATGTTGTTTTGGCGGGCTTTCGCGGAATACTGAAACTAAAGATAAATGACCGGATGAACATGACCCCAGCTAAAGAGGGTTACCCCACCTTCAGCGTTTACATGGAGAAAACTCACCCCAGCTAAGCGGCTTCAGTGAGGTACTTCATGGTCACCTCTCGTGTGATCACGATAAAGAAAAAGGAGAGATTGTATGGAGAGATTGGTTACCACACCGAGGCGGGGTACCTCACCTTCCTGGGGTTCTGGGGTCCCCCTGGTGTCAATTCTCAATTCGAGCCAAACTTTGCGTGACATTACATACTTTATTTATTATGTTAATCTTCAGCGAACTATTTATTCTGACAGTTTATTCCAATCATTGACGTTGGTACTATGATAACATGATAACAAAGCATCCTGAGAGTTTTTGACTCCATGCTTCATTTGCACGCAGAATATTGTGATAAACGAATAAATTGTGGAAAAAAATGTGTTTTCCTCTTCTATTTTATCTAACACGTTTGTCGATGTTTCCATACGGTAGATTTATTTTGTCTTGTTAAGACAAACGGAGATAAGAGAATAGAGATGTATAAAGTAGAATATTTTGCAATTTTGTCTCATTCAGGTTGTCTTAGACAAATGTATAGAACGCTCACCACATCTTGACACAGATCCCAATTGCTCGGTAGGTTACAAATCTTGATCGTAGATATTCTGGTGTAATCCCATGTAAGGTCTTATACATCATGATAAATTTCTTTTCTAATCTTTGATGACAGAGTTTACGCCACCCTAATGCCCGGAACACATCATCCAAATTACTATCGTAGCTCGCAGACATTAAAATGCGGGCTGCCCGATTTTAAAGCCTTTGAAGCTTTTCAGAAAGGCCCATGTTACAGTTTCCCCACACCACACTGCAATAATCAAAGTAAGGCTGAACAAGCTATAATAAACTTTGGTTAAAATATTAAATGGGATAAGATGCCGTATTCGTTTAATTGCACCAATGACGGAAGTAATCTTTTTACAGACATTTTCAATATGGCATTCCCAGTTTAAGTGAAAATGTAAGAGATTGCTAAAACCTTTTAGGCCCTTCGGGTCATATATATTTTTTTGCAATATAAGGGTGAGGGGAGTGCGAGCTCCCTGACCCCTCCTTAACCGAGGTCAAACGAGAGGAATTTGCAAAAGTTAAGCAAAGTACTTAAAAGTTAAGGTTGTCATTTTCATTGTTTAAAGTTTAATATATTGTCAATACACTATCAATTCACCAATTGAACGTTTTCAAAGTTTACTAAAAAAAGGTTCTAAGCGTTTTTAAAAAACTGTGAACTGCAGAATTGTTGGAGCCATTTGCCAACATAATTTTGATCAGGCGCAAAGAGTTTTGGTCAGTTTTCAACGGAAAAAAGCTCATCATTTTGAAAAAAATTAAAAGATAGTAACGTCAGCTAATTTTTTTTATACATCCTTGCCCTATCTCCATTTAATATTAAATAAAATCCCACTAAATAAAACGAAAAACGCCTCGGACGTTTGACCGCGGTGGAGACCCCTCCCCTTGTTCCACTAACGAATGCAAGGCCACAAAGAACGCCATAAAGCATTTCTTTTTATCATACCAAAAAATTGCCCCCTGAAAGGAGACATTAGCTCCGGGCGTGCGCGTTACTGAAATGAACTATTGCCCATGCGCAGTTGAGCTCGAACGGCCTGGGCGCTAGTCCGCGCAAGTCACCAATAGAAGCCAAAATGGGCTCAGTCCAAGCATATTGCACTGAAAAAATGGCAAAATGACGGGGTTTTTTTCCTCCAACTAAATCATATTTCCCACCAAAATGTTCACTGGATCCCAGTCTCTTCAAAACCGAGTGTGGATGTTGACATTACGCCTATTAAAATGAGTTATACCGCTAAAAGCGATGACCGCGTAGTTGAACTCCATACAAGCCTTTAGTGACATTGGTCACTTCAAGGTCAAAATGACGGGACTTATTTTTTAAGTTATTAAAATATTTTAACGTTTCCAGATTGAATAATAACTAAATTACTGGAATCCGAGTGTGGATTTCCAAAAAGTAATACATAAATGGGCAAAATTTTAATTTTCCCTTCAAAAAATGGCGTTTTCGCTGTGATATTAAAGGTCAAATTGGGGGTCTGGGGACGAGTTAAGAAATTAAAGGCAAATGTCATCCAATTTTTTGTCATGTTCAGTTTATTTGTAAACAGCGTTTTTCCATGTCTTAGATCACGTACGATTTCAGTTTCATTTTTCCTAAAGTCGGAGAAGATGTAGATTTCAACCAAGAGCGATACTGTGGAGCCAAGGTAGGCGTCTCAGGATTATAATCCATTCCATCCCGATTTTTACAATAACTGAACTTATTCTTGCATGCTGATTGGTCAATTTTTATCATCAATAAGAGTACAGACACATAAAATTTTAATTTATGCAAGATGTCATCCTGTCAATTTTTTAGCTAATGAAATGTCTTTATTGTTATCAGTTAGCCAATGAGAAAGCGAGAAAACTTATTGACAAGGATTGCGTCAATTTGAATAAAACTCAGCAATTTGTCATGTTTACCTTGCGTTCACTCTTCATTTCATCCGTTTTTTTTACGATTTTGGCGTGTTTGTTATTGTAAAAAACAAATTGACGTCAGTTTTTAATGCGTCTGTCCTCTTATTGATGATAAAATTCGACATAACATTGTCAAAGTTTTCGGTGGATCCACAGCACTTTGACAATGTTATGACGAATTTTATCATCAATAAGAGGACAGACGCATAAAAAACTGACGTCAATTTGTTAAATGATGGCTTACCAGGTGGAAATAGGGAAATGCAAAAAATAATGTCAACCCCTCGTGTGGTTCCCATGTCTTTACTAGGGCTAACCATCAGTAGGAAATTTATGGGTTATTCTCAGCACTAACATTTACACCACAGAGTTGATAATCTGATGTCCTGTTTGTATTACTTGAGCTGTGGTGGCTCTACATTCATTGTGATGCTAAAAAATAGTTAATTGACATTACCCCTTAAAGTAATTTTGGGTATTTTAATAGTTAGGAAAATTCATCTGTTTTGGACGTTTTGGTAAAATGCTGTAATGAACTGTTTCTCGGTCAGCGAATGCTCTCATATGTAGTATAGTTTGTTCTCTTGCCTGTAGACCATGCTGGACTCGTGCCGTGAGGACCTTTTGTTCCACCCACTCACCAGGGAGATGGTTCGAATGAAGTGGTATGTACAAGCTGATTCATTCCCCGAGGGGGGTACCCACATAAAGGTGAAGCAGCCTGCGTAACAGGCGTCGGGGAGAGGGGAACTCGGGAGGGAGGGAAAGAACGCCAACAATAAACACCCCCTTCTGTTTATTTCTGCGCACGCTGGCGGTCGCAAAATTCCGATTGGCTGATCCGCGCTGGAAATCGGTGGGCGTAATGCGAGTAGCCCGGTTCTTATATCAGGCGTTCCTTTCCTTCTCCCTCTCTCCTTTTTCGCGCCCCCTCCCCCCTTCCCGTTTACGCCTGCAACACAAGCTAGGGTGAAGGAGATAAACATCGGAATAGAACCCTATAAAGATTTTTTTTAAAGAAAGGAATGGCACCTCCTTCATTTCACGCCTTAAGGTTCACATCTTTTCAGCCATGTCTAGAGCGTCCAATAAATAAAATTTGTTTCAAAATTCTTATCAAACCAAGATATTGCCTAAGCCAAATAACGACAACAAATTCAAAAAAAGCACCGTTTCACAAAACACGACAACTAATGGGAAAGCTTAGTTCCCATCATAAATTTTAAAAAATTGAGAAATAATGCTTTGTTTTTGTTTAGGCAGCGTGTTGGTCTGACCGTGTTTTTCTTCGGTGCTGTGTTGTATGCTATATTCTTGGGCGTATTTTCTCATTATCTCTACTGCGGCCATTACTTCATGGGATTCAATAGCTCCATTGCAAACCGACACACACAACAGTATATGCCCTACTCGGTAAGTAAAACACAGCAAGCACACGGCTTTTTTTGTCATCATCATCATCATCATCATCATCATCATCATCATCATCATCATCATCATCATCATCATCATCATATACATTCCCCAAAAGTAATGATAGCAACAATTTTGGTATTTTGTGCAAGGTCTCATTGGGCTACTCTTCACATTAAAACATTTTCAACTTAGGATTTTAAGTGATTCGACTCAAAATATAATGGGTGTTTCAAAAATCAAGTGTTCCGCGAGTTTTTGCTTTTTGTTCCTTTAATTACTTTAGGAACAAATTAAATATGTACAAAAGGGAACTTTTGTTCCTTCGCAAATCCGTTCAAGGAACAAAGATCAGCAAATTCGGAACAAATTGTTCCTTTTGTTGTACTTGGGAACACGAAGTTCCTATTTACTCGGGTGAAAAGGAACAACTGGTTCCTATTTGTAGTACATAGGAACACGAAGTTCCCATTTATGTAGGTGAAAAGGAACAACTGGTTCCTATTTGTAGTACATAGGAACTTCGTGTTCCTATTTACTCAGGTGAAAAGGAACAAATGGTTCCTATTTGTAGTACTTAGGAACAAGAAGTTCCTATTTATTGAGGTGAAAAGGAACAAAAGGTTCCCTTTGTATTACTTGGGAACACGAAGTTCCTATTTATATTAATGAAAAGGAACAAAAGGTTCTTATTTGTAGTACTTGGGAACACCAAGTTCCTATTTATTTAGTTAAAAAGGAACAACTGGTTCCTATTTGTAGTACTTGGGAACACAAAGTTCCTATTTATGTAGGTGAAAAGGAACAATTGGTTCCTATTTGTAGTACATAGGAACTTCGTGTTCCTATTTACTCAGGTGAAAAGGAACAACTGGTTCCTATTTGTAGTACTTAGGAACACGATGTTCCTATTTATTGAGGTGAAAAGGAACAACTCATAGTGGTTCCCTTTGTAGTACTTGGGAACATAAAGTTCCCATTTATGTAGGTGAAAAGGAACAACTGGTTCCTATTTGTAGTACAGATAGGAACTTCGTGTTCCTATTTACTCAGGTGAAAAGAAACAAATGGTTCCTATTTGTAGTACCTAGGAACTTCGTGTTCCTATTTACTCAGGTAAAAAGGAACAACTGGTTCCTATTTGTAGTACATAGGAACTTCGTGTTCCTATTTATTGAGGTGAAAAGGAACAACTGGTTCCTATTTGTAGTACTTAGGAACACGAAGTTCCTATTTATTGAGGTAAAAAAGGAACAAATTGTTCCCTTTGTAGTACTTGGGAACACAAGTTCCTATTTATTGAGGTGAAAAGGAACAACTGGTTCCCTTTGTATTACTTGGGAACGCGAAGTTCCTATTTATTGAAGTGAAAAGGAACAACTGGTTTCGTTATCATCTGCTTAGGAACGAAAGGTCCTTTTTGGGTTGTTCCGATTTTTCTATCTGTTCCCTTTTGAAAGGAAGGAGAACAAATGTTCCTAATTTGACTGCCCACTTAACCCAATAAGGAACACTTTGTTCCTGTTAACTAGCATATTACGCTGTTGACCTCGACAATGAGGACCAGTTGTTCCGATTTAGCCTTCTCTGATGCGCAACGA
The DNA here is from genome assembly GCA_024195265.1 of Dendrophyllia cribrosa. NCBI lineage: Eukaryota > Metazoa > Cnidaria > Anthozoa > Scleractinia > Dendrophylliidae > Dendrophyllia > Dendrophyllia cribrosa. The sequence continues at coordinate 29,784,855 of JAJLRJ010000009.1, read as the reverse complement.
GGAACGTGTTGTTCCCAACTGACTGCTTGTTGTTCCCATTTTGTTTTTAAGGTTCCTATTAGTGTCACAAAGGAACAAATTTGTTCCTAATCAAACTGTTCCTATTTCAACTGAATAGGAACTATTGTTCCGTTTTTAAACCACAATAAGCTACGCTTTTAATCGAACAGGAACTGACGTTCTATTTTGTTTTAACCGCTTTAAGTAATGGGAACGATGGATCCAATTTAGAGTTAGCAATCAGGAACTCGCGCTCACGATGTTAGTCTGCCATTCTAACGAACTACTTCTCTGTCACTCTGGCTTGCCTACAACATGCTTAATCACGTTATTAGGGCATGCAGGTCCGTGCAAGTTCGGAATTGTCCTTTTGTTCCGTTTGGTTATGTGTCGGCCCTAAAACAAATTTGTTTAATTGTGTTGTGCGAACAATGGGACATGCAAGAGATAATGCGAGAAGGGAAAAGCTTTTTCAGCCAAACATCGAATAATGTCTCTTGGGAGGGATAAACAAGTCGGCTGATATATGTAGTAACCGCGCGAGAGCCGACACAACTTTCAAATCTCCCAGCTAAGTTTGGTGCTAGAGATGAACAAACGAGAAGACGAGATCGACTGGTCAAAGTTAGCAAACGCATCGCCCAAACCAAAGAGGCTTCACTTAGAAGATGATTCTGATGGCTTTTTTCACTGTCCACTTCAAACCTGCAATCACGATGGATTTACCAAACAAAGAGGCTGTAGAAAACACGTCAAGAACAAACACCGTTGGTATTTTCATTTCGACGAAAAGCCAAACAGCACTCAGATTGAAGCAGCGTGTTTAGGCAACGAAAATGAAGCCGACGCCGATCAGAAGACTCGACGTAAAATCAGGACAGTTGCGTCTTTTGACATGTCAAGCGATATTGCTCGAGATTTTTTATCCTGGCTAACCGGCAGTGGCGCGGCTGTAAAAGCGATCGCCAAGCACAACAAATTGTCAGCAAGTGTTTGAAATTTCTGAAATTCTGTTGCGAAGACGAAGAGGAGCTCACTTTTGATATCATCGACTTTAGTTTATGTTCTCCTAATCTCCTATTTAAATTTGTCGACACGATGCAAGACGATTGGAAGCTTGGACACGCAGGACGTCTAGGCTATTTGGACGCCATTGCAGAACTAGGAGACTTTCGAAAAGTGAACGGCGCATCGGACTCCATTTTGAGAGGGCTGTCTTCCACAGAAATGTACTTGAAAAGGGTGCGTAAAACCGTTTCAAAAATGATGCGATTGCAGTGGACCAGCGAACTCGATATCGACGCCTTAGAAGCCAAGGGACATTGGGCAACGCTAGAGGAGCTATTGGAAGTCGTGGCGCGTTTCTTGCCGCGCTACGAGGGCGTGCTGAACGCGTGCAAGGAGAAACAGGGTACGGTATCCCCGTTGGACTTACCGTTTGCTACCAAATTCCTCGCTGTGTATTTGTTTATCAAGGTCAAAGGATCGCGCCCAATGACATATCAGTATTTGACTGTCGAGATGGTGAACAAAGCTAAGACGAACGGCGGGTTTATCGATCAGAAAATGTTCAAAACAGCGGGCAAATACGGCTTCGATTCTCTGTTCCTGACTGACACTAGCATGCAAGTGTTGGATGGATACATCAATCACATTCGCCCTCTTCTCAAGCCGACCTGCGATTATGTTTTAGTAACGAGAAACGGGGGACAGCAAAACAAGCTGGGAGAACTGATGAGCAAGTTAGTTTTCGATGCAACTGGCAAGTACGTTCACCCGACTCGCTATCGACAAATAGTTGAAACTGCGAGCTCCAAACATCTCAGCAGTAGCGCGCAAAGCGCGATCTCCGAGGACCAGAAACACAGCTCTGTCGTGGCAAGAGTTCACTATCAAAAACAACGATCGCGCGAGGTCGCTACAAAAGTTAAGCGCACGAATTCCTGAAAAGATTGCACAGCGACAAGGGATCTGAGTTACTAGAAATGGACGTGCGCTCAAGGCTTTCGGGACAAATCAACGTCTTCCCAAGAGCAGGACGATGACGTTAAAGGCGATATGTCTTCTACCAAGGAAGTCGAAACGAGCCCCAAAACACCACCGCCGCCTACGCCTTTACGAAGGGTTCCAAGACTAAAGAGAGAACGCGCGTCCAAAGTTACAGAAATTGGTGCGAGAAGAAAACAAATGTTGTTCACCCCCGATGAGGACCGATATCTAAAAACGGGACTTGAACGACACAGCTACGGGCAATGGCGAACGATTCTAAGAGACCCCGAATTTCATTTTCAAACCGGAAGGACAGAAAACTCTCTGCTGAGCCGTGCTGCCAGAAGATTTGGATCACATTCGAAATCATGCCACAAATGAGTGGATTGACCATCGGCGCAGACATTTTCTAATTTCATGTTATGAATTGGACAGAACTCGGGTCTTTCTGCATGTACCGGTATCCATGAACCACTCATTGTCTTCCATTGTTTGTGAGGTATTGTCTTTTTGGTCTTGTTTTGCATTTGTATTATTGTCGTTCTTTGTTCCTTTTGTTTTACGTAATGTGTGCTCCGGTACATGCAGAATCTACCCAGAACTCGAGCTCTCTAGCAAGCCAATACAATGCGCGAAACGCAATGATATGGCACAGACTAACTAATATAAGTACTAAACGTATCCAGTTGACATTGAAAGTTCTTCGCATGTATGGAATTGTTAAACAATAGTTTTGATAAACGATGTGTATTCTTTATATAATACTGAAATATCCACCCAGCTTAAAGGAGCTATGTCATGGTGATTTTGAGTTTTCTGGGGTCAAAACTGCTCCAAATTAAAACCAAGTACCTTTATCGTGCATGAAATGCTTGTAGAAAACTAAGAGGAAGATATCAAGTGAATTCTCAAAGAGAGAATAATCCATAATCAGATTTTTAGCGAGTTTTCCAAGAGAGAAGCGATAAACTTGAAAAAATTGGCCAATTTTTTTCAAGATATTGGCCAATTTTTTCAAGATACAATCCATTTCCATCCTCGCCATGTGCAGCGCAAGACACTTAGTTTTACTCATAAAACAAAACTGAACTCTTCTTGATAATATGAGTAGTAAAACTTGTCTAGTTGACATTGAAAGTTCTTTGCATGTATGCAATTGTCAAATAATAGTTTCGATAAACGATGTGTATTCTTTATATAATTGAAAGATTCACCCAGCTTATAGGAGCTATGTCATGGGGATTTTGAGGTTTTGGGGTCAAAGCTGCCCCAAATTAAAACTAAGTACCTTTTTCGTGCATGAAATGCTTGTAGAAAACTAAGAGGAAGATATCAAGTGAATTCTCAAAGAGAGAATAAACCATAATCAGATTTTTAGCGAGTTTTCCAAGAGAGAAGCGATAAACTTGAAAAAATTGGCTAATTTTTTCGAGATACAATCCATTTCTATCCTGGTCATGTGCAGCGCAAGACACTTAGTTTTACTCATAAAACAAAACTGAACCCTTATTGTTGGGTTTTTACTGAACTCTTCTTGATAATATAAGTAGTAAACTTGTCTAGTTGACATTGAAAGTTCTTTGCATGTATGTAATTGTTAAACAATAGTTACAATTAAACAATTAAATTAAACAATAGGCGATGTGTATTCACTTATATAATTGAACGATTCACCCAGCTTAACTTTTAAGCTCGAAAAAATAACACAGAGAATAAACTACAGAATCAACAGCGCCATTTAATTTTGAAGCATTCAACGCTTTCTGCCACTGGACTTGATTTACACAACTCTCAGAATAGTGAAAACGACCGCCATGTGGTCTATCTTAGAGACAAACTGCGCTGATTGTGACATTGGTACGTTTTTTTATACGAAACGAAACCTTATCAATCAACTAACTCAATCGCCATTTGACTACGTTTGGCTTTTTCGAACTACTCTGAAGTTTAACACGCTGCATGTATGAAATCGTCAAATCGCAAATGATGATGAATTAAATCTCAACGCACTGGTTGAAATTCATTGCCGACTAGAGCTAAAGAAGCGTTTAATCTGTCCGTTATTTTCTTTCCTTCTATCTTCTTTACTTCTTCGCTCCAGGGCAGTCAGAGGAAAAAAAAGAACGCCACTCTTTTCATCTGGGTTTTAATCGCCTCGTCGCACTCCGCCATCGTTCACAGGTCGTCAACGTTTCTGTCTTGCTCATTTGTGGCGTACGCTACTTTAGCAGATAGCAATGAACAAGTTCCTTGCACGGCTGGTAATACCTTGCTAACCATGCCAGGGCACTTCGGATTCTCTGAGGTTAACACAAGCAAGATATGAAAAAATACATCAATAATGAACATGATATAAAACGATGCATTCACATGTTTTAAAACAAAAGCTTGGCGGTTCGTGCATCACATACGACTGCCTGCCAGAGTTAAACAGTTTAAACTTGAGTGTCTTTGCATGTTTTCATTCTTGATATGTTTCGTTCTATGCGGTGAGGCTTAGTTAACCCTGAGTTTGACGAAATTTCTTGCCTAACAAATATAAGAAATCCGTAGGAGAGAATTGAAAACTACGTACCTTACTGTTTAGTTGCGGCGCCGGTGACTGTAGCTGTGTAAAGTGCCAAGAGCGTCGTTTTTCAGTCTACCTTTTATACTTTCTTGGTAGCTTGTTTGTTTCTATTCTGACAAGATCCTTTGTTTGCCATCTCACGTAATACAAAATTACAGCAGAACGTTATTGTCATAAAAAGGAACTGTTGCAGAAATGCCGATTCGATGTGTAAAAAATTATGTAATTTACAGTCTAACAGTAAAAAAGAATGGCCGTTTTGAATCTTAATTTTGTAAAGTCGTTCGTTCAATCAAGTTTGGCCATGGCCAAGGCCAAGCATTTTTTGTTTAGTTAGCTCAATTAGCAGTTTTCGATGCCGGGTATTGTTTAAAAGTAACATCACGGAAAAAAGGAATGTAATTACATTACAGCTATGCCCTTAGTGATTATTTTTCTGGTTGATTAAAAAAAAATATCACACTCTCTTTTGAGTTTGTCCTAAAAAGGAACGGTTGCAAGAAAGCCGATTCGACGTGCAAATAACTAAGAAATTTTTATTCCACTTTCTTCTGTTAAAATTGGTAAAGTCCAGAAATGTTTTTAGTCAACTAAGTCAGTTAACAATGCCGGGATTTTCAAAACGTATTATGGATGTCTATTAAAGCTATTCCTCTTGTACTATGTTTCTAGTTAATTTAAAAAAGGCATAAAATTCTTCTGTCATTAAAAGAAAAGTCACAGAATGACGATTTCAGATACAAAAGACCATGTACAGGTTTCATTCCACTACTAGAAAAATAAGGCCGTTTCGAATTTCAAACAAATGCTACAGTAAATGAAAACCGCACCAAAAGAATATCTAATTGTACAGAGAAATATCAAGTGCCGTCCCCGTTGTATCCGTCACATCTGTTACACTCAGGAAATTTGTACAATTTCTTTCTGTTCTCCGTAGTAAAGAGATCACAACCACAGAACTTACAGTAAATGAGAAGTACATTAAGGAATATCAAACTTGACAGCACAACAGAGCTGCAAGTGCTGTTCCCGTTGTATCCGTCATATCCTTCTAACACTCAGGAAATTTGTGCAATTTCTCCGCAGTAAAGAAATCTTAAAGAGAACGGGGATCGCGGAGACAACGGAGACAGTACTTACAGTTCTCAGTAAACTAAGTCTCTCTCTTCTCTTCTCCGTAGTAAAGAAATCTAAAACACAACGGGGACGGCGGAGACAGCGGAGACAGTACTTACAGTTCCAAAGAAAGAGAAAGAGAAAGAGAAAACAAGTCTCTCTTACTCTCTCTCTCTCTCTCTCTACGGAATATAATGTTGTACTGGACTACGTTCCAAAAACAGAATATTATAAAGGGTCTTTCTCATACAGAGGAGGAATGCTGTGGAATTCATTACCAAATGACATAAAAGCGTCCGAATCTAAAGCTATCTTTAAAAGAAAACTGGCTAGTAGGCAGGCAAACTGTTGACTATATTTTACTATATTTTATTATTTGTACATATTTTTAGTGTAGTTGTACAGTATTTACTTCTGTTTCTAACGGCTTTCATGTAAAGAAGTTATGTAACTTATGAAATTACCGTATTCAAATAAAAGTGAATCAATCTCTCTCTCTCTCTCTCTCTCTCTCTCTCTCTATAAAAGTGAATCAATCAATCAATCTCTCTCTCTCTCTCTCTATAAAAGTGAATCAATCAATCAATCTCTCTCTCTCATCATCATCATCGTCATCATCCTCATTATCGTCATCATCAACATCATCGTCATCGGCATCGTTATTGTCATCGTCATTGTCATCATCATCGTCTACGTCATCATCATCATTATTGTCGTCATCGTCGTTATCATTATGATCGTCATCATCATCATCATCATCATCAACGTTATCCATTTATTTTTTTGCCCTTTGAAATTACGGATTTTTTATTGCACCAGTCGCATAAATGACATTTATATCGTACATTAACTATAATTGTAGTGTATTCTAAACGGTAACTACATGTATTGAAACTAATTATAGAATGAGATGTCAATAACTCAATCAAAACCTATTACATCTTCAAAATGACTGATAGCAAGTGTGGATTGTGTATATCTATCTTTAAGGGCTGCAATGAAAAGTTTTTGTATCCTCAAGAAATCGCAATTGTCCTGTTCTGTGGTGGAAATCTTCTGTTTGAAGCTTGGCAGTTGTATCATGAGGTTTGTACACACAGGAATTAACACAATTTAAGCCTGGTTCACTCGGGTAAAAATAGCTTACTCACAAAGATTTTAAAGTTGGGAACATGTTAAAGCATGCGCAAACGAAAGATGCGTCACACGTCAATCTTAATAAAGTACAGGGCTCACGTTGATTCTGATTAGTGGGGAACCAGAACGCGAATTCTGAGAAAGAGATTGACCAGTCAAACACAAACACTTATAAGTCGGCTTCACATCAACTGTCAGGAGCCAATAATCCGGAGCGAGTGACTGTGATTAATAATTGTCATATCTCTTTTACAAGCGATTTTATTTGGCTGGTAAACTCGCGGGAAATTTAAACAAAAAATAAATAGGTCTGTAAAAACGCCGTGATATAGACGAAGTGTGTGAGTTGAACGCTTCGGGTCATGGGCTCCTGAAACTGTCGAATTTTTCGAAACTCCTTGTCGTTTTTGCTACTTTCCATTTCGTAAAATAACTGAACGGATCCTTTATGAAGCAACGGCAAGACTCACCTGTATGTTTGATAAATACAACCCTTTTGATTGTTGTTGTTTTTTCTCGTCATTTCTTAGCGATGGATGTACCTTGACATGGCTAATTTCTTTGAAGTGTCCACCTACGTCACGACACTCGTAACCGTTCTCCCACCAAACGGACGTATAGATGGCACTACCGAGTGGGCTTCCGGTATCATAGCTCTGTTACTGGCATTTGTTGTTATGCTTGTCCAGCAACAGTTGTAAGTCTGTCTTTGTTTCTATACTTGTCTCTCGCTCCTTCCGGCCCCTCCTCCAACCTGATTGATAAATCAAAGGCTCCTATGAGCCAACTCGTGAATACGGAACAACCTTACCCTCCCTTCCTTTGACGCAGTCTCCATTGGTAAGGCAAGTGACCATTTCCCATATGCCGATTTGCATATTTGTCCCGGCCTGCTACAACTCGTTCATCGCTTCGCGTATTCACGAGTTAAAAAATAAGCGTTCTTCCTGCGATAATGGCGATTAATTATGCATCATTGCTTGATTTCTCAGACTCTTTTGTTCGGGAATCTACGTCACAATGCTGATTGAAGTTCTAAAATCTGTTAGCAAGGTGGGTAAACGAAACCACAGGCTCACCATCCTGTGTTGGTGTGGTGGACTTTTCTTTTAAATAACTACATCGGTTATAAATGCAGCCTTTTCTAAATACGATATTTAGGGCTCTTTAAACATAGTTAAAAAATGAAATAAAGACGCTCGAAAGTTTGCATACGATGTTGAACATTGTTGTTATGTGTTTGTTTTGTTGATTTAAAGCTAATTATTCACTCAGTCAAACTGCAAGTTTGTAAAACCTCTCTTGCAAGCTTTAAATCAACAAAACCAATACATAACAACAAAGTGCATCATCGTATTCTATTTTTGAGCGGTTCTATTTCATTTTAGGCAGTAGGCCTCCGTCATTCGAAGTCGATTATGGGTGATGCGCCCTAGTTGTCGGTCTCGCTGCTGCTGGAGCAGCGTCGGATGTGGCTGATGAGGCCGATGCGGCCGATGCGGGAATGACAGTCCCTGTTGCAGAGGCCACATCGATGTATGGTCTCTGGCTGGTTGGCGAAGTTTCGCTCTTTTCTGCGGTTTATTCTCTCCTTAGCTTAGCTATGGATCATGTCCTCCTCAGTATTGAGCTGGCGCTGGAGAACGCCCCGCCATCTGCTGCGGTCTCTGCAATGTCCTCCCAGTGCAGTATCAAGTGCACACATGTCCCACTTGCAGGCGTCCTTGTAGCTTTGTTATGAGCGGCCAACAGTCCTCTTTCCAGATGCGAGTTCACCGTACAGGATGTCTTTTGGTATTCGACCATCCCCCATCCGGTGGACATGGCCCAGCCAGCGCAGCCTGCGTTGTCGGACTAGTGCGTACGTGGTTGGGAGGCCAGAACGTGACAGGACCTCGCTGTTGGTGATCTTGTCATGAGATCGCAAGGATACGGCGGAGGCAACGCAGATAAAAGCTGTTTAGCTTCTTCTCTTGCTTGGCATATGTTGTCCATTACTCACTGCCGTACACAAGAGTGAAGATGACGCAGGTATTGTACACTGCTGTTTTCGTCTTCACGCTGAGCTTGGCATTCTCCCAGACACGGGTGGTGAGACGGGCAAGAGTGGATGCAGCCTTCCCGATGCGTTTGTTGATTTCAGCATCCAGTGACAGATTTTCGCTGATGGTGGATCCCAGGTATGTAAACTGGTGGACAACCTCCAGTTCATATTCATCAATTGTGATGGTGGGTTGTTCTCCGACACCCTATCTTCAGAAGGATCTGGCCGTCTCTGCTGACCAGATCGAATGCCTTGGTTAGGTCAATGAAGGCGATGTAGAGGGGTTTCTGCTGTTCCCTGCACTTCTCCTGGAGCTGGCGGAGGGAGAAGATCATGTCGATGGTGGACCTTTCAGCACGGAAGCCGCACTGGGAGTCAGGGTAGAGGCGCTCGGCCAGTCTTTGGAGTCTGACAAGGAAGACACGTTCGAAGAGCTTGCCAACAATGCTCAGGAGAGAGATCCCTCTTTAGTTGTTGCAGTCGCTCCTGTCTCCTTTTTTCTTATAGAGGGTGACTATTCTGGCATCACGCATGTCCTGGGGAGCACTTCCTTCCTTCCAGAACTGACTGAGGACGTCATGCAGTGGGCGCAGTAGAGTACTTTTGCAGCGCTTGATCAGGTCTGGTGGAATTCCATCGTTGCCTAGAGCTTTGCCAGGAGCCAGGCTGTCTATAGCCTTGTTGAGCTCCTCTATCGTTGGCTCTGCATCTTGATCATCCATGGTGGGCAGGCATTCGATGGCGTCGAGGGCAGAGCTGGCAACAGTGTTCTGTCTGGAGTAGAACTCCAGATGGTTACTCCATGATGGTTACCCAACTAGTTTAGCTTTTTAGTTATTTTGGGTAACCAGCTACTGTATCTATTTTTAATTTGTATATTATGTATACATCTTTGTAACTTTACAGTGCGAATAAACGTTGTTGTTGTTGTTGTTGTTGTTGAACTCAGAGTAGTGTTCTACCCATCTGTCCATCTGTTTACTTAAGTCAGAGATCACTTCCCCACTGGAGGACTTGAGGGATGCTGTTTTGCTCTGGATGGAACCAATGGTTTTTTTGATGCCGTCGTACATCCCTCTGATGTTGCCTGTTGCAGCTGCTGTCTGGATGTCCTCACTTAGTTCTTGCCAGTTTTCGTTGGCGCAACGCCGGGCAGGCTGCTGCACTTTATTCCTGGCAGCTCGCAGAGTCTGGAGGGACTTCACGCTCGGGGACCGCTTGTATTCAGCGAGAGCAGCAAGCTTTGCCTCGATGACGGGAGTCATCTCGCTGGACTTGGCATCAAACCAGTCAGTGTTCTTTGAGGTCTTCCTCCCAAAGATGGTTAAGGCGGTGCTGTACATGGCCTCTCAAAGATGTTCCCACTTCTCCTTGGCAGAATCTTCGTGTTCGGCAGTATCCAGGGCTTCATCCAGAGACTTTGCAAACCGTGCAACGCACTCTGGGTCCTTCATCCTGGTGGAGTCGAGGCGTGGTTTTCCCTCCTGCTTGGAGCGATGAAGTTTCTTGGGCTGCATCCTGAACTTGCAGCACACCAGCAAGTGGTCAGTGTCGCAGTCGGCACTATGGTCAAGCGAGTGAGGAGCACGAACTTCAGGAAAGTGCGTCTGACGATGATCAGGTCCAGCTGGTGCCAGTGCTTTGATCGCGGATATCTCCACGGAACCTTGTGCTGGGACTTTGTATTGAAGTAGGAATTGGTCACGCAGAGGTGGTGGTAGCAGCAGAGCTCCTTTCCAACTCCGAAATGGCCTAGACGGGATGGCCACCAGTCACGATCGGCACCCACCCTAGCGTTAACGTCGCCCAGGAGAACAATCTGTTCCTGGCTGGGGACAGTCCCGAGAGAGCGTCGAGGTTCTCGTAGAATATGTCCTTTGTTTCAGGTGTGGAGCACAACGTAGGAGCATACACACTGACAAACGTAACGGGGCCGTCGGAGGTGTGGAGGCGGAGTGTCAGCAGTAGTTCAGAGCCATTGTCGCCTGGTTCCACCATCTTTAGCAATGTGTTCTTCACTGCGAATCCTACTCCGTGTTCCCTGGGATCCTCGGGGCCTTTTCATTGTCAGAAGAAGGAGTAGTCTTTCTCTTTCAGCATGCCAGAACCAGCTAGCCGCGTTTCCTGAAGTGAAGCAATGTCCACGCATAGTCTCTTCAGCTCGTTGTTGATTACGGCAGTCTTCCGGACGTCGCCAATCTCTCGGAGATTTTCAGAGAGTCCTGTTGTCATAGTCCGTACATTCCAACAACCAAGTTTGAGAGCTGGTCTCTTTTTTTGTTTCTTTTCCTTACCTGGTGCAAAGTTTCCAGTCCGCTTGTCGGAATGGTCCCTGATCCTCATGCACCCAATGAGGAAGGCGAACTGTTGCGGGACAACACCTTACTGACTGGGGGCTGCCCAGCTTGGGGCGGGAGGTAGCTGTCCAGTGAGGTCCAAAGATCTCTCCCACCGTCGGAAGCAACCCATGGCGCCTCGCTCTACGCCAATCAAGCACTGAGGCTTATAACCGGTAAACTGCTGCTTACCGTGTTTTTCCGACGCTGTGAAGCGAAGCTGGAGTGTCCTCTCCAGGGCGCAAGCCTGGGCAGAGTGATATAGAGAATTGGCTGTTGCCTATGCAGCTAATCCCCCCTCTCCACGCAACTGACGAATCCAAAGGAACGGCAAGGGCCAATACAGTTTGGCGCCAGCAGCGTTGCAGGATTCGCCAGAAGAACACTGAGGTCAGCGTCAGACTGCCTTAGGGACTCCAGATCCGGATTTCTCTCGGGTTTAATCCCATAGCCTTTGCCTTTCCCAAGGCGCACACAAGGCAGTGTGGCTATTTACCCAAGGTGGTCGCTTACGGGAGGTGGTCGCTTACGGGAGGTGGTCGCTTACGGAAGGTGGTCGCTTACGGGAGGTGGTCGCTTACGGAAAGTGGTCGGTTACGGGAGGTGGTCGCTTACGGAAGGTGGTCGGTTACGGGAGGTGGTCGCTTACAGAAGGTGGTCGGTTACGGGAGGTGGTCGCATACGGTAGGTGGTCGCTTACGGAAGGTGGTCGCTTACGGGAGGTGGTCGCTTACGGAAGGTGGTCGCTTACGGGAGGTGGTCGCTTACGGAAGGTGGTCGCTTACGGGAGGTGGTCGCATACGGGAGGTGGTCGGTTACGGAAGGTGGTCGCTTACGGGAGGTGGTCGCTTACGGAAGATGGTCGGTTACGGGGGGTGGTCGCTTACGGAAGGTGGTCGCTTACGGAAGGTGGTCGCTCACTGGAGGTCAGACCACAGGGCCTGAGGGGGGGTCTTAACTTTGAATCATATGAACTTATAGTAATTTCAATGTACAAAGAACCTATCCGTGGAATATATTGTATCAGATTGAAGTTTTAATGCAAAGGACAATTTTTTTCGTTTTCTTGGAGTTGTACAGAAACACACAATTCAATTTGTGTTTGCAGTGACATCGAAACTCTTGTTGGCGAGTGGTTGCTTACCAGAGGTTAAAAACAATCGAAAAATTCAAATCACCAGTGTTGGAAGTGGTCGTGGTCGCTTACGAGACTTTTCGACTATAGTGATTTGACTGGAAGAAATCTGGTATTTTTGAAAAGTGGTCGCTTAGGAGAGGTGGTCTCACATGGAGGTTCAGCTATACATTAATGACTGACCATTTTCCTCCCCCAGGTGATTTTGGTGTTTTCAATGCTTGTTCTCGCCTACGGACTGATTTTCTTTCTTCTCTTGGGAGACGAGGTGAGACTGACATTCATTCAGTTTTGAGCGCATGTTGGGGGCTTTAAAAAAAGGCAAATTTACAAATTTTTGAGTGAACTTAAGGTCGCGGGGGACAGGTTCCACTCATCAGTATGCATTTATGAAAAGAGTATGCATTTATGAAAAGAGTATGCACGAAGTGCGAAGGCTGATACCGAAAAAACGCGAAATATTCACGAACAGGCTCCGTAATGTTTCTGCATCAGTAATTGCATGTGCAAAGCGCTGTCTAGTAAAATACACTATTTTGCAACGTATTGTTCTTTCTGCATGAAGTGTTGACCATAGCCCGTGGATTAAAATTAGCAAAATTACCACAAATATATTTTTGCATTTGTGTTTGCTCGGGAAGCCTTTTGTGTCCAAGAATTCAGCGCGGATATAGAATTGCATGATATGACACGGCAGGGAGGTAAACTAGGTGTATTGTATTGTATATTGTCATATCTGACGCAAAATGTTTAAATATTAGGGTTCCAAAGGGAAGATATGAGGCTTCAAATTCTAACATGGTCAATTTCACTCCTTTAAAAGCTAATAACTTTTAATTAAAGCTGACATCAAAAAATCGGCTTCAGATATGACACAATAGAGGTTTTGACGGATTGTGTTCTTCTCGAGGACACAAAATCACGTTTTACAAATTTAAACTTACGTTCATTATAGCATTACCGTAAAGCACGATTCAATGAATAAAAATAGTACTTGTGAACTCCCTTTATTCCCCAATACAGTATACCTGTCAGGTTTTAGCGAAATCGGTTTCTAAAGGCTTAAGATATAAAGCTTTTAAAAGTGGCACCCCTGCCAAAATTTTGCCTTATGAATTTATTCATGGCCAGGTATCCCCCGCAACCTTAAAGGAAAAGCAAAAAGGAATTAAATTACCTTTGAATATAGAACATTGGCGCGCGCGTCGGTGCAGTTAGTTCACTTCGCCAAATGTTCTTCTTTTTTTCATTGAGCGTTCCGGCGCTCCGTCATAGCCGGCCATCCTGCGCGAAGTTGAATCCATTTGCAAAGTTGTCAAGGTTACAAATCGACTCCTTTTTCGGATTTAGTATTCCTTTCGGCCATGAACTCGGGTAAATATCGGATCAAAAATCCGTTTTTGGATTCACCGAAAGGAACACAGTCGTTTAAAAAGTCAGGGGGGTTATAACATACACCAATTTGGATAAATTCGGTAAGCACCATGCGTCAAAGTACTGGTCATTTTAAAATTTACAACTGGACTTCGCGTCCGGAAAAGAATCATAGGATCTCCGGAGAATTAATTAATATTAATTTATTTTTAATCACTTGCAGTTGTCGTACCAGAATCCGTACATGTCCATGCTTAAGGTGTTCGACATGATGGCAGGAGGAATCGAATTCAATCATTACTTTGTCGAGAAAGAGATCCCCATGCCGCACCTTGCTCGCTTCATCGGCTTCACCTTCATTATTGTTATGTCTATCTCCCTCATGAATCTCTTGGTAAGCACACGATGAAGCAAGTTTAACCCTTTATATATAATTTCACTCCCAGAGTCAATTATGAAGACGAGTTAAGTGTAGTTCTAACTTTTGAGTTTGTGGATGAAATCCTATGATGTAACCATTTAAATAAAACCTTTTTAGCAGTACTTTTGCATGGTACCATTTGTTTTTCAATATTTTACAAAATGCAATTTGGGATTTTTCATTAATTTTGATATTTGGCACTCTTAAGAGTTAAAGGGTTAAGATGCTGTTACACGAGGTAATTTTTTTTCCTGCAACCTGCAAAGTTACGCTGACGAAAGCTGCGTTGCGAGTTGCAGAAAAAAATTAACAAGCTTCTACTTTCTCCCGTCTCGCACACCACGATCTCACCAAAAAGGTCCTTTTCCTTCTTTTTTCTATTACAATTTCTTCCTAAAGCTCCTGCTCTAATTCGAATTTTAATAAAAACGAAAAGAATGGCGTTGGGTGGCCAACCGGACTCGCAAGTAGACTCGAGTTTTTTTTTTTCAAGTCACAGAAATGCCATTCCAACCAATGCAGGCCTACGCATGCATTCTTATCAGAAGCAAGCAATAATGAAAACAGCTTGCGTTAACTGGCTTCTACACCTGCATTTGGGTGTGGCGAAACGGTGAAAAACGTGTATGCCTACTTGCGGGCAAATGTGAGCTCGTCCAAAGTGAATGCAAGTCATCGCAAGCCATACGACTGTACGCAAATCATGGCCAAACGGAGTCGCTGCAGGTTTTCGTATGTTTTCAACTTGCAGTACTGAATTTGCGACTCTGTTTCGTCAGGGGTTTAGGCCTTGTTCACATTACAGTTCAATTATGATTGAATTGAAGTATAAGAAAAGCGACAACAGTTTTGAGTTTTGAAGACATGTTTCGACAGCTCTTCTTCTGTCAGTTTTTCATTAGCATTTATTATAAATTCAACTTTGTACTTTACGATTTAAAAATGATGACACATGCTGTCGAAACATGTCTTTAAAAATCAAAGCTGTTGTCGTAGTTGTTTTAAACTTCTTATTTGCCTGCTGCTATCTAGAACGTTTATTGGAAACTGAAATCACCCAATTTCATACCCTGATGAAGTCGCAAATTGTATCGTTTGAAAAACTGAATTGAAGTACACCGAACATCACTCGAAGCTTTTCGAAGGATTTTTAACCATTTTCAGTAAGAGAAAGAACACGCCGGATACAGTTTTAAAAACTTTCAGTGTATAATAAGCATGAGTGATTTTTTCCCTATCCCTATAGCATTGTCACTCCCCATACGGGCTCGCCAAAAGTGGTAATACAGCACGTATCATAAAAAAGCCCGTCATTCTATGAACTAAATTGTCTGGGATTATTGATGTGTTGTATTCTGTCATGTCTGAATCCTTTTCAATACCTACTTGCCTTTTGCAGATTGGTTTGGCTGTTGGAGACATTGAAGCAGTACAAAAGAATGCCGAACTTAAGCGCCTTAAAACACAGGTGAAAACATGACCAGTCCTTTGAGGAATTATTTCTTGCCATTACTCATTACCTCTCATTACTTATTGCAGTCAAAGCTCTCTGAGAGGACACTCTAGTAAGCGGACAGCTTCACTAACCGCCGCCTTGACAAAACCCCGTTTGAATTCTTCTCTTACAAGAATCATTCCCACTCCCATTTTGTAAGCGACCAGCACCAGTTACGGACACTTTTCTGCTTCCCGAGGTTGTCCGCTGACATTAGCTTTGATTCAACTGTACTCATTGTTTTCTATTTTTATTATCAAAAGTTGTGATCTTGCTCCGAGTCGCTCGTTTCCCTATTCAGTCCGCTGGTTACCGAAGGGTGCGCGCCGGCTCTTAAATCAAGATGGCGCTGGTTCGTGTTCAAGCCACTCATGCGTTGCTTTTTACCCATAAACCCTCATATATTCCATGTGCGCATCCCACTTGCGTATTATTCAAGATTTTCGTCCTAGAACACACAAAATTCCATTGTTAAAGTGACAATAACAGCGCCTTGGAGCAATCCAGCAAACAGAGCTCACCCAAAGCAATACTCCTAGCAAACACTAATAGACCTCTTCAGCTTGTATGTTTTGTTTTCCCAATGTAGGTCATGTGATGTTCTCGAGGGAATTTGCCCATTGTCTTTTCATAAATTATGCATACATATGCACGTGAAGAAAACAAAATTTAAAAGAAACGGTTCTCTAGGGTAACATCACATGATCTACATTGGGAAAACAAAACATACAGCGCAGCTACATACATCTTGATATTAAGATAAGAGACAAGGAATATAAACCTTTATTTCTCTTTAAACAGATAGAAGCAGTTCATCATTTTGAGAGGAAGATACCAACGCACTGTTTGGAAAAGCTTCATGTGCCTCGTTTAGTTATTAGACCGAACTCAGGTTCCGTGTCTTTCTTAAAGAAATTAACGGTGAGAGGATCTTATATAGACACTTTTAATAAATACCACGATGCATCATTTTCCGCTAATGACGTCAAACATATTCTTTTGAATTCTCTTGCAATTCAAAAGAATACATTTGACGTCGATAGCGGAATGTGATGCATTCTGGTATTTATTAAAAGGGTCTATAGTAAAAATAAATCATGTTACCTTTTCAGGATCAAAAACTTAACACAGCACTTCAGCTTTCGACGCCGACGCACTGATTTCCCTTTCTTCGTAAACGTTCGATGCCATTAGTAACCATAGCCTTTTTTAATGGTCGATGCCATTTCATTTGTCTCTAGTTTATGCCTGGATTGAGACAAAAGTAGGCTATCATTATTAGACAAAATTGGGCTTAGGTTAGACCTAAGCTAGATTCGCGATGAGGTTAGATTTTAAATAGGGTCACCTGTTATAGATGTATCATTAAGAAAAATACGTTTATAATTACATTTTTCTTGTGTTTGCCGGATCAACCCAGTGGTCTAATGGTGAAGGAGGGATGTTAGTATGCGAGAGGTTCCGTGTTCGATTCAAGGTTATTAGTTGCATTTCTCTTCTTCTGATAGAAAAAAAAATACGAGAATTGGTAAAAAAATTTCTAAGTGTCGCTAAAATGGCAGCGACCGTATACGAAAGGGAAATTTGCTTCGACGCCAGTGATGTCACTGTGGAATTCCCACGAACTCCAACTGATTTTCATTTTCACTGAGGGTTCGAGTTAATAGCATTTTGATGTCATTTTGGAGAGCATTTCGCATGCAATCGCACTATAAATATAGAAGATCTGTTTCAGCCGCAAAATGGGGACGTTTTTTGGTGTTCATTGCGAAAACTATTGTTGGTTAGCTATCGTATTGTGGTGTGGGTATAGTTCAGTCTCTTTTGAATCTTTTGTTTTACGTCATTTGGTGATTGCAACTTGCGCGGCAGCACCAAAAAGAATTCCCGTAGCTGTCCAAACGATGTCTGTGATTGGCGAACGATACAATTGATATGTCACTTAAACAATGCCCCTATCCCTAATCCCTATCCCAGCGGGACAAATCTATTGTTTTCTTACCGAGTCGCACATATCGTTTGGACAAGTGCCGGACTGCCCAAAATGGGGCCGGATCAGTGAGTGAAATACAGGAGTATTTGGCGTGCCTATTTAGCCCTTTAGAGAGGATTTGTTTTAGACCAAACAATTAGAAATATTAATTGGACTAAGTGGAATATAATTCAGGGTGTAATCGGGCGCAATTACTCCTTAATTGTACGACACGAAGTCCAAATGCAATTAATCGCATCACTAACAAAATTTGAGATAAAAAAAAAATTATGTGAATTTTATTCTACTAAAAACGTCAGGGATATTTTCTATCAGTTTGAAACTAGTATAGAATCAGCAAAAAATCATTTAAGTGCACCTGATAGACGCATGCGCAACGTAAGTGTCCAATTACAGCTATCCAATTACAAAAAGATGTAATTTGATAGCTTTAATTGAACCCCCACGTGACCGCGCGCCAATTACGTAAGAAATAGGCACGCGGATGACCAATAGCACAAAAACTGTTTTTGCTGCGTAGCACTCACGTTGAATGATAGGTCATGATAATAATGAAAATTGTTTGTTACGAGTGTTGGAAAACTTTTTTGATACAGTTTTTTGAACACTCGTAACAAACAATTTTCAATATTATCACGCAGATGACCAATCACAATCGATAATTTTTGTTACTGATATAATTAGGGTAGAAATAGCTTTATTGGGCCAAAATAGTACTAAATCCAGTAAAATATATGCAAATGTTCAAAATGAAGGGTCACATTATCCTAAGAGACTTGAAGAGTTCATTTTACGTTTTGGGGCTGAAACAGACATTTTATGTTTAAAATGTACATTCCATTAAGCCTGGTTTTCCCCAGCGACATAAGCAGAAGCCGAAGTAGAAGCGTAAAGCCGATCAATTTTATTCTTATGTCAACGTTGGTTTTCACTTGACCCAAATTCTTGTGTTCTCGCTTATGCTTTAATGCTTATGTCGCTAGTCAACCAGGGTTTACGATTGCTATTTTAATTAGGCTACTTGGCGCTAGGAACTTGGCGCTAGGAGTTAGACTGGGCCATTTGTCATTGTCTCGAAATATATTGTATTGTTTACGTCGTTTAGTGGTACTTGGGCATGGTGGACTATGCTCCATGGCGGATGGCAGAAAACACTCAGTCTGGCGATGAAGACAAGATATCTAACTTACAGGGACAAATGACCGAACATAAAGACAGGTGAATAAATTATAAATACTGTAATTATTATCATTAATCGGGCTGGTGCCAAGCCTGCCCGATTATTAAAACGCACGAGGTTTCTTGGTCACTTTATGACGCCTGTTATAGAAAGTTCTAGAAAATTCTGTTTTAAGTGTTTTAAGATGGAAAGGGTAATTCGATAATATGTGAATTGGAGCGTGGTAGAGAGACTGTTAAGTTTGAGAAGTTTTGATTCTGTTATTGAATTTAGAGAGGTTGATTAGTAAAATTACTGTGTAAAATGTTATGTTGCCCGATGAAAGAATAGTGGATGGTTTGGTCTAATAGAGTGAAAGCCTGCTTGGGTCACTTGTTGACGCATCGCGGTGGATAGTATTGTCGAAATGGACCCATAAAGGGAGAGGGAGATGGAATAAATTGGTTTGGCGAGCTGGATACAAAGATGTCGCAGTTGTGGTTGAGATGTGTGAATTAAAATGGGGAAAGATCGTAAGAAAAAAGGGAAATTTCTAAAATAAATTGGTTTGGTGAGCTGGAGTTACAAACATGTCGCAGTTTAAATAGCTGTCACGAAATTATTGCTTGTTTACCGATTGCTCTCTAAGGTAATTTTCATTAATATATTTATTCGTTGTCCTTTTATTTTCGTTATACGTGTGATTAATTTTTTTCATAACTGAAATATAAAATATAAATGTAATAGGTTTTGTAAGGTTTTGCAATTTGGAAAACTATATCATTCAGTGATTCAGTTAGTAATTTATTGAGATCGGTAATTGAACGTTGAATGGTATTTAAGAAATGTTGTTAGGAGTTGATGTTATTTAAGTGGTTGTTAAGGTAGAGATCGTGTTGCATAATTTTTCATTTGTTTAAAATTGAAGTTTTCCATCTTGCGTCGTTGAAAATTGATTATGCTTTTAGCGATAGATGTTATCGTTGCAGAGCAGTGAACGTTGTGAAAGTCACGTTTAATTTTTCACTTGTCAAAAATTGAAGTTTTCCACTTGTGTGGCTGAATTAGTGATAGATGTTATGAGAAGTATTTTTGTCGGAGTGATGGTCATCAATGTTTTTGATTTGTCAAAAAATGAAATTTTCTAGCTTCAATCCCGATTTTACTACTCGTAGAGTTCTTGTTATTATTTCAAACTTCAAACTTCAAACTTTCTTTATTTTACACATTATTTTTTACAACTATATTTTAAAAAAATACCTACACACATTTTGAACTAAGTACTAATAATTTAAATAGTTAATACAATTTTGAGTCTGGGAGCTAAATTAACGGAGTGACTGGATGAATAAAGGGGTTAGATTCTAAAGAAACTGTGGTGCTGCGTTGGTCAGGGAGTGAAACACAGAAATTTGGTTTTATCAACTGAGTTGATAACTCAAGGTAAATTGTACACTGTAAAGAGATTCACCATAAAGATACAGGGCCGGGTTGTTCAAAGCACGATTAAGCTAACCCAGGATTAGCATCAATTTTGATTCCAGTTAAATAACTACTCAATGAAAATTTTTCTAAAGGTTTTCTGCCCTTCAGTTTCGACTTTGACTTGTCTTCACTTCCAACTAAAAATAAGCTTTTGAAAATATTTTTAAAAAGAGAAATGAAATCCCAGGTTAACTTTTAATCCTGGATTAGCGTTAATCGGCTTTCGAACAACCGGGACCAGTACGGTGGCCAATTTACATTTTCTACTCAGTTCATAAAACCAAATTTTCTAATAAGGGATGATTATCGTCGTCTAATGATTATATTCTTTGTTAGTATATACTGAAACAGTGGATAGCATTGTTGGCGCGCTCTGATTGGCTACTGAAACTCGGAATAGCAAGTGCTAATGAGTTAAAAGGCATCATTTTCGTTATATTATCTCACTGTTTCAGTATATACTAAAACAACTTTTTACCACAATTGCCCCTAAACTCGCAATCTGATTGGTCGACGTGAGTGGTAAATGAGAGTCCAGACAACGGTGCTGACGCTAACATCACGCGCGCTTGAAAAAAAAAAACAATCAGATTGCGAGAAAGTTATAGACAACGCTTTCTTTGCTGTCACGTTTTGTAACAAGACTTCGATTTTTTCTTGTATTTTTTTCTAAATATTGTTGTAAAAAACAAATTTACACCGGTTTTCCGTGGTGTGGACTCTTATTTACCACGAATATTTACGTCATCACATGGTCAAAATTTGTTGCTGACTCACTCGGCTGCGCCTCGTGAGTCCACAACATTTTGACCATGTGATGACGTAAATCGTGGTAAATAAGAGTCCACACCACGGAAAACCGGTGTAAATTTGTTAAATTCACCTCAGTGTAGGTGGGTAGTGGTGGATGTTATTATTTAGAAAATATCCACCACTACACACCTCCACTTCGGTGAATAGTTGTTAATTATTGCTCTAGTTAGCTATATTATTAATTCAAAACCACTTTGTTTATCTTAGTGATGAAGATCAATACGATTTTATTGAAAATCAAAAATCTAGTTAATTATGTTAGAAGAATTATTTCTCTCCTAAAATGGTTTCCCTTTCTTCCGAATTATTGTGGCATACACGTAATCAAACAGTAGTATGCACATGTACCCATCGTGTACCATAAATTTTTGTTCCTTTGCAGCATCCTGTTGTTACAGACGGAACTACGATCCCAAAGGACTATACTCGAGAACATCTCCAGTCAGTTAAAAGCACGACTGCATAATGGAAGGAATCTGTTGGATGAATTTTAGATTATTCAATGCCAGACACCGTTTTCTTCCTGAAAAGCGACAGGGGTACTTTGCGAACGCCGAACGCTGAACACCGAACATTGTTCTCACCCACAACAGCAAATAAAAGCTAACCAATTTGAATCAGTGCTTAACCCGAAATGCTGTAGCAATGATTTACAGTATTTAAGGTTAGGCACTGATTCAAATTGGTTAGCTTTTATTCACTGTTAAGGGTGAGACAGTGTCCGGCGTTCGGCGTTCGGCAAATTCTGCAAATTACCCCTGCCAACTGAAACGTTTCCTTTTAAAGTTCCAAGTTACCAGCCACCATAGTAGTATTTTATTGTACCTATTATAGATCTTTCGCATAACTCCTACTTCATATGAAATTATCCACTAAAAGTGACTACACCTACTACATATGCAAACGCACGGGAAATAGATTTGTAGTGTCGTCAGTCAACCGTATACTCGCGAATTGCAAGTGGGTCTGATCTCTACAAACAGTTAATTTCTAAATAATAACATAAAATGGATCACAGAAATTGAAAATTTGGCATCACTAAAATTATCAGAATTCTAATTTACAAAACTTTAGCGGTTTCACGAAAATGGCCAGGATGGAAATGGATTGTAATTTTAAAAAATTGGCCAATTTTTTCAGGTTCCTCCCAAGTGTCGTGGAAAAATCACAGAAAAACTCATTATGATTTGTTCTTCCTTACAGAAATCACTTGATATTATCTTCTTGGTGTTCTAAGAGCAATTTTATGTTTTATTTTATGTTGTATATGTTGTAGTTAATTTTTTATCTCAGGTAATTTTTATTTTTCCATTGTTTTTGGGTATGGTAATATATGCCAATGAATTTGAAACAAAGGAAAAACAAAAATTACCTGAAATAAAAAATTAACTACAACATATACTCGCGACTCTACGGTTGACTGACGAAATAAACACTACAAATCTATTCCCCGTGCGTATTTGCATATTTAGTTGGTGTTTTCACTACAGTGGACATTTGCATATTGAGTAAAACTTATGCGAACAACAACAACAAAGCTTTATTGTACCCACAGATGTTTAAATAAATAAATAAATTACAAGGATTAATTAAGTATAAATATAATAATTAAAGGGTACCAGCACCCTGAAATAACTAAAAAGTTAAGAATGTCAGAAAAATATACCATGCGCGATTTAGGGGTAGCACTTTTTCTTTTGTTAAAACAATTGAATATTAGAACACAAAAGAACTGCAATACAATAGAATACAATACCATAGAATATATTAGAATACATAATTTTACATAATACAATGGAGGTGTACAATGTACAACGGAGCTGACACCCTAAATCGGGCATCATATGGCGAAAAATCTCTATTAGTTCAATTTTTTCAAGTTTAGTTTTACTTCCTCTGCTTTTAAATCATGAGGTAAGAATCATGTTTCTTTTCCCTGCCACGTAAATTTTGTATGTATTCTGTGGCGAATCTATTAAATAAGTAATGAAATAAATAAATAAATAAATAAATAACAGGCAACCAGAATATTAACAACAGAAGTCGTGGCAGCTTTCATTTAAACAACTTGAATGAAATTTTATCCCTTATTATGCATAAACAATTTTCGCATAAAACAAATGTGTTAATTAAGTCCTCATGTATATATTTTCTCTAGCAACTCGGCAGTGAATACACCGTTTCGCAGATACGCCAGCCATATTGATTTTGCCCCCATGGCATCCCATAATGACCACTGAAAACAAATGAATATATTAATTTAAATGGTCATTATGGGATGCCTTGGGGGCAAAATCAATGTGGCTGCCGTATCTGCGAAACGGAGTATGAACAAAGTCAACATACTCTGTGAATACTTTACAGCGTTGCAAAATACATATAGTTGATACTAATCGTGTTATAGAAGATTGTTATAACATTTAAGGAGTTTATTTGCCGACAAATTAAAAAAAATTATGTATCTTGCCCACTATTATATTCCGAATGGTATAGTTATCATAATTAAGTAATGATCCGCATAAGAAGGATAGCGCTGAACGGCAATGGAATGTCAAGATTTTTCATTGTTACAACTAGTGATCTCATTGGCCTAGGTTCAAAAACCGCTAAAAAGTTAAGGTTCAAGGTGCATTTTGTCTAATTTTTTTAAGGTTTCAAGTAATTTGAGACCCAATCGCACAACATACAATTTTTAAAAGAAATTGTATTTGGGGAACTTCATCAAAGAAGCAAAATTATTAGCTATTGTCATCTGCTATTCTGATTGGTTAAGCACGAACATTTCCTAAAATTTATTTGACGCAAATGCATTTTCTTTATTTTTATAATGAAATATAATTATTAACCATCAGCTCCTCCTCTATTCTTGAAATCAAAGATATTCTATGTGGGAAAGAGCTAATGCCGCAGAACAATGAAGTTTGCTATCGTTCTTATGTGGAACAATACTTAATAGACCATTTTACAGTTGTGTGCTTAGTACCCTGGCCTTTGTGTGAAAGTGAGGCTGGAGTTGACTTTGTTTTGATATTTCCAAACCTTCCAGACCTGCTTTTCATATGTAAATCATGTTAGTTACAACACGATTTACATCTGAAAAGAAGAAAGGTTTCCATCAAAACAAGGTCAACTTCAGCCTCATTTCCACACAAAGACCAGGTTACTAAGTAGAAACTGTAAAATGGTCTATTGTACTCAAGTGAAGGGGAGGTACAGGGGCACAAACCTGTCAGAGATCAGAGTAAGGCCGATTACATGGCGAATTTCAGCCCGGGCTGAAATTTTAGGGGCCGATTACATGGCGAATTTCAGCCCGGGCTGAGATTTCAGCCCGGCTTCCGAAATAAATCCTCTTAAAATTAAGTTAGCGATTACATGAACAAAGTTTCAGCCCGGGCTGAAAATTCCAGCCCGGTTTCAGAAACCGGGCTGGAATTTTCAGCCCGGTCAAACGGGCTGAAATTCGCCATGTAATCGCATCAGAATTTCAGCCCGGGCTGAAAAGTGAATTTGGGCATGCCCAGTGACGCCATTTTGATTCTCGTTATCAATCTTCCCGCGCAATTTTAAACTTGGCGCCCGGGCTGAAATCTCAGCCCGGGCTGAAATTTGTCATGTAATCACAACGAAATTTCAGCCCGGTTGACCGGGCTGAAATCTCAGCCCGGGCTGAAATTCGCCATGTAATCGGCCCCTTAGGCGGGCGGAGCTTTCAGCCCGGTTTCTTGAACAAATCTTCTTAAAATGACGTTTGCGTTTACATGAAGAAAGTTTCAGCCCGGGCTGAAATTTCCAGCCCGGTTTCAAACGGGCAAACGGGCTGAAAAACCTCATGTAATCAGAATGGAATTTCAGCCCGGGCTGAAAAGCGAGGTCAGCTGGATAGAAAAGCGCACTTGGGCATACACAATGATATTTTTTCAATGAAACAAGATGGCGGCGTGGGCTGTCGGCCCGGGATGAAATTCGTCATGTAATCGCAACAAAATTCCAGCCCGCCTATCGGGCTGAAATTCGCCATGTAATCGGCCCCTTATAGGTACTCGTAATTTTCAATAGACAAAAGAATTGAGCAATAATCACAAGACAAGGCCATGACAATGGCAGATGCATTAGGCCTAATCACGAGATTTCACGGGGAAGTACTGAGCTTCGACTTCATTAAAGTGCCTATCACCCCTAGAAAGTTATTTGCAGAATCAACTCTATGTACATTGAATAGTTGAATGGTAAAATATTTCTTGTTTTAAACGTCGCATTTGTTAGTTATAGAGATTTGAATTTACAAAATGCTAATTAGATGACGTCAACCCGGTAATCATTTATTATACAACTACTTGTTTTCAACTCCAAGTAATACTTTTTACGAATCAATTGACTACCCACAGTTTATTTTTAATATTTATCAAATTAATTATCCTCAAGCTGTAAACTGCGCATTGTAAATTGGCATAGAAATAATGGCAAATTCCCGGGTTGACGTCATCTAATTAGCATTTTGTAAATTCATATCTCTGTAACTCACAAACGCGACGTTCAAAACAAGAAATATTTTACCATTCAACTTTTCAAAGTACATAGAGTTGATTCTGTAAATAACTTTCTAGGGGTTATAGGCACTTTAAGGGCCCGATTATATGAGCCGGGCTGGCCCGGTTAGCTGAGATGGCCCATTTTGTCGAGATAACTTTCAGCCCGGTATTACACGAAGCAAGCCAGCCCGGGCTACAACTAAATTCAGCATCAACGGTTTTGGCTGAAAGTTGTGTTTTGAAAATGGCGCAAAGCGTAGAATGTTTCAATTAAGGATTTTTTTTGCATTTTAGCTCATTTACTTCGTGCTTACGCAAAGGGCCATTTACAGGCGAGCAGGTTTGCTCAGAGGCAAGTTTTTCTGCTGTCCCGGTCAGCCGGACTAGCCCGGTAAACGCCATTAAGCCTGGTTTCCATATAACCGTAACTACCCCGTAACTGTCGTAAGCCGAACCGGTGGTAGCACTGGGGCACACCTGCGGTAGTTCTTTTTTTTTAATGCAAACATTCTGTTCCGGCATCTGGGATGACCGGCGGCACGATGTCCCGTGCCGGAAAGTTGAGTTGAGTTCAACTTTTCCCGGCTTTACGGCACCGCAGGCTTTACATGGAAAATTTTCAGCCCGGTTAAGCCTGGTTTCCATATAACCGTAACTACCCCGTAACTACCGTAAGCGAGCCCCCGGTAGCACTGCGGCAGTGACCGGGATGCTACCGTATACATACCGCCGGCAGCCGCAGTTGTGTGTTTCCATTTGTGACCACATGACCGTGACGAGCTTTTAGCGCGGAAATGGCTGCGATTTGATTGGACAGTTCTAATCATGTGTTGTCATAAAAACAATGCAACTCCCCCGGGTTGTCCCCGGTTCCCGCCGGCATGTGTTGCTATTAAAATCTTATCAAGCCTGCAGTGTCGTAAAGCCAGGAAAAGTTGAACTCAACTCAACTTTCCGGCACAGGGGACATCGTGCCGCCGGTCATCCCAGATGCCGGAACAGAATGTTTCCATTAAAAATAGAACTACCGCCGGTGTGCCCCAGTGCTACCGCCGGTTCGGCTTACGGCAGTTACGGGGTAGTTATGGTTATATGGAAACCAGGCTTTAGCCGGGATCCCGGCTAACCGGGCTGGCCCGGTTGTCATATAATCGCAAAGTTGATTTTTGTTGCATTTAACAGGCGTGCCGAGATCTCGGCAAACCGGGCCAGCCGGGCCAGCCCGGATCATATAATCGGGCCCTAAGTGAATATGAGCCTGTAAACTGGCCTTCTGCCGGGTTGGGGATAGGGCGAAAAGAAAGGCAGTGAAAATGGAAAAGAAAAGACTGAAAGATCGCGAGCGAGCGAGCGAGCGAGCCAAGGGAAAACTAGAGAGAGAGGAAGGAGGAGGGGGTAGGCCTGTGGACATAAAATCGGAGATTTCCATATATTTGTCCTGTCAGTCTCCAATCTCTGACGCGCTTTAAAGGGATAGTATCACGGGGTTCCACGCGCGGCACTGTTCACTATTCTTGCACCGGAATTTTGGACGTATCACTGTTAAAAGTGATTTTTTCTTTCTTTTGGCTACCAAAACGGATTTTTTGATTCAACAAATACCTCCACTTCTCGACGGCCTTTTTGAATTTGCGGAATCAAACTTGAAAAGTGGGCCAACGTTTTCAAATTTCGACCTCGTGATACTATCCCTTTAAGGTTCAATCATCCTTATTTTCTCCTAAAAGTTGAGTGTATTTCTTATTCCCTTAATTTTAATTTCTATAATTATGCCTAAACACCCACAAACCCTCATTCTTATCCACTCCTTAGTTCGTCGTTTAAACATTTTGTTTTCGAGGGAAGAGATATAAGGGTCAGGTGGGATCTGAACTTGTCTATCTCCACTCTACTATTTTATCATGGAGTTGGAGGTCGCACGGTCGACAAATTTTGCACTTTTGATTTCGACATCGTTAAAGCTCTCCAACCAGATATAGTCGTGTTTGTTTCCGTTGCCTGCTTCGCCTTGTGTCTTTAATCCCGGTTCACGTTCAACTAATGGCATGCAGTTTACGAATGGTCAACGGACAACCACTTTCACCATGCATTTGTACCAATCGACAAACTGCTCCGCACGGCTCACAACCCATAATGAGATGCAATTTACAGTCTACTCCTGTTATTACCATTTGTACCAATGGTACGGTTGGTAAAGTTGCTTTGTCAAATGGATTCCGTTTACCAATGGTACGAATTGTGAGGCTGTTTTGACAAATCGTCGTTAGTGTATATTGGACACGGGCGATTTCTCGATAAATTTGAATGGAAAGGGAAGTGGGTGGGAGGTGGGAGGGACGGGGGAGTATTGTGTTTCACGGAGGCAATTCATAAAATTTATTAACTCTTTTCCTCTTCTCTCTACAGTAAAAGGTGTCTGGGAGCGAGGATATAAGGATATAAACAGTTGGCTGTATAAAATAAGTCCTGTGAGACCATGTTTAGTTTAGTAAGCCTTTATCGATCAAGGGTATACAGCTAATAATTTTAATTAACATTGTCGGAAGAAAGCTCAAAGCTACAAGCCAAGATAGTTGGGAGCGGTGCAAAAGAAACGTTTTTCCCGCTCGTCGCATCGCTCATTTGCGCCGTTTCTTTTCGTTTCGCCGCTCCCAACTATCTGCATGCCTGAAACAGGCGCTCGGTTTACTCATCATCATTTTCATCATTTTATTTACTCGTTCGGTCTTGACTTGTATGCTTTAAGCTTTGAGCTTTCACCTGACAACGTTAATTGAAATAGCTGTATACGCTTGCAGCTTTTGAATACAGCTAAAAGGTCAATTTAGACGGGAAATTATTTCCGAGAACAAAACCACGAACTATCAATTCATCCTACTAAAACTGTGCACGTTTTTTTTTTCTCAAATATTTTGTACAGGGAAACATGTTTTTCTGGGTAATTGCTTCCACGTAGAACTGTGGAATATTATTCAAAAATTCATTCTTATTCGAATTGCAAATGCAGAGATTAATTAACAATTCATTATTCATATTTTTCTTCGCACCTTCATCACGAGGAAAGCGAACGAGGCAGAAGTTATATTCATGTTGACAGATAATTATAGTTTGCAAACGAAACTTTTCTAACTTTAATGTTGTTCGAGATGAGAAACAAAGTCATCTGCCCCAGCATGCAGACCACAACATTTTCTGAAGCGAAGATTTGTTTTGTCAACACGTGGATGAATGACGATAACTTTGAAATGTCTTCGACAACTACGAACTTTAGGTAAGAAAGCAGCATTTATGAGGGTTGTTTTCGGTCGGATGGTTCAGCTTACACTGGACTCCGTTAATACTTCACTTTGTTAGTCTGTAACAAACATTTCAGCCTCCATATTTAACAATTGCCTCTTAATCAACCGTGCATTACTGATATAACCGTTGTATTTAGTATGAGATACACACTGACTGACGCGATATATGCTATTCTGGTCAATTTACACTGGACGCTATAAGATGCTACTTAGAACAGTTGTATATGGTTTGAGATACACACATACGGACGCGATATACAGCAAATGTAACAGTCAAGTACATGTTGTAGGTTGAAATGAATTTCAGGTTAAAATGATTTCAACCTAGCTTGATTTTGAATTACCTTTGTTTCTGATTTATGACAATGAATCAAAGACAAAAGAAGTTCAAAATCAAAATTGGGTTGAAATCATTTTAACCTGAATTTAATTTCAACCTATAACATACACAGTATCTGATGTGTTGCTATTGTAACGTATGGCAAAATACATCGCAGTTTGTCATTGTAATTTATTATAATTTTACTTCTAACAAGTCTAAGTTTTCAATCAATTTTTGTGCGGTTTTAGCTCACAGGGTCAGCACAAGCGTTTTTTTTTTAAGTTTAATGCCTATAATTGTTTCCCCTTTGCGCGGTTCATTTAGGTGTCCTCGCAAGTTTGGTTGGGGAATAGCGAGTTCTGAACAACTGAGACTTTATATATGATCTTTCACCTGGTGATCAGTCTTCACGCACACGATTCATAACTAAAGGTACGTATTTATTATAAGAATAATCGCTTTTCTATTTACTTTTCTTCTTTCGCAATGTTGCTTTGTATTATGGATCATCAAAAGCACAAATGTGTTTTCAGTGGTCGGGAAGTGGGGGGGGGGGGGGCACTTCGGGTCTTATTGTTTTGCAAGATAAGAGGAGGGTGGGGTGGGGTGGGGGCCTCCTCTGGATCTACCACTGGTTCTTTGTTTGACACGGGAAAGGAAGGAGAGGATATTGGCAGTAAGCTTGGTACCCACAAGCGGCATAACGATCTTAATCATAAGTGCGTTCGGGCTTAGTCTCATGATCGCAAGAGCACTTATAATGGACATAATAATAATAATAATAATAATAATAATAATAATAATTCATCTGTTCCTCTCTCACTCTTCAGGGAAATGTCAGCCGCGGAATTGAAGAATGTGACAGACACCATCCGGCAGCCTCCTCATAATTTTTTCAGGAGGTAAGATTTGGAAATTAAAGCATTTCATGATTAGATGTAGGTCTTATGGGTTCGTGTCTGAAAAAGACAACGAATAGTTTCCTATGACTAAGAGTGGATTTCCACTGTCGCGTAATTTTTACGTGCGTAAATAAAAATAAGAGACGATGTATGAACAGCTCGCGTAAACTTTTACGCAAGCTGTTCATACATCATCTCATTATATTTACGCACGTAAAAATTACGCGATAGTGGAAATCCACCCTTAGGGATAATGGAGCGAGCAAAACACGCGAAAAACATCGCCTGTCGCTAGAAGACGTGAATCACCCGCGTGTTTTACTCGCGCGACTTTTAATGCAGAAAAAACATAGACGACAACTCTCTACCAAGAATCGCATCCAACGTGTAGGTGTTTCGCTCTCGCGACTCTCCCTGGAAGAATTAAACGGAAAAAAGACCATATCTTTTGTCCCAGTAAATGTCAGTGAGATCATCAAGACAACAAATTTCCCTCGAAAGAATTTTGGACCAAGGAGGATGCATGATAACTTTGATAGATATCTTCGCAACTTTTGTCAAAAGTGGGGGATAAAACAAAACAGAATTAAAACTGAGTTGATAAGGTAAATTAGCCACCAGAAGGAGAATCAAAAGGTGACGCTTCGAGCGCCGCCCCCTCTCCCTCCCCCCTCCCCCCCCCCCCCCACCCCCCCCCCCCCCACCCCCCCACCCCCCCCCCCCCGCTTTTCGTCACTCGCATTCCATTCCATTCTTTTCATTCCATTCGTGAAGCATCCGCCCTTTGTGATTCCCTCTGAGGAAGAGCTAGCGCTCGAAACGGCAATTTTTTTTTTTACTACTCAGTTAATAAAATTTTGAAATACAAAATAAAAACCCAGTTAATAAAAAAACAAAGTAAAAAATTCGTTTCTACCTTTTTGATATGCAAAACATGATGGCATTAATTGATATATTTTGGTTTTATTTCTATGCAGGATACAAGGAAAGTATCAATGCCAAAATCAAGCAAGGAAAAAAGAAGGACAACTAACTTAAACAAAGAAAGAGGTAGAAAAACTAGTTTTACTTTAAGCGCACCTCAAAGATTACCTTTTTCAATTTTTTTTATCGCCGCCAAATAAGAATATAATTTTCTTAGTTCAGTCGAAATACAGTGCAACACAGATACAACAAATTTCGCCGCGCGGTTTAACGAACAAATCCCAGTACCAGCTGATAAATAATAGCACAAAGACAATGAAACCTCGAAATCGAATAACTGCAGTTTCATCCATACATTTCTCGTTAACAAAAAATATATACACAATGTATGTGAACAGTTAATCATATCAATTTCAACTTTAAAGTGTATATGACAGATATATTTTTATTTGCTTGATGGAATCTATATGGCGTTCTAATAAGAAAGTCGAAAAAAGTTTTTCGATATCGATTTTTCTTGTCCGTGATTTAGCCGTCCAAAAACATGAAATTTCACTTCCGGTGGGTTACAAAACCGCGCAAGAAGAAAGACTGGAAATAGTCCGCTGTGACGTCAATACAAGAATGCCAGTGTCGCGGTTTCTCAGTTCCTCCGTTTTTTGGTGCGTGTTGCTACAACAATAGACAACACACCTCAATAGAACCATGTTTCTTCATCAGGGCGCACCAAAAAATGCGAGGAACCGAGAAACCGCGACACCGGCATTCTTGTATTGACGTCACATCGGACTATTTCCAGTCTTCTTCATGCCCGGTTTTGTAACCCACCGGAATTAAAATTTCACGTTTTTAGACGGCTTAAACACAGAAAAGAAAATCAATATCGAAGAAACTCTTTTCGATTTTCTTATCAGAACGCCATGTAGATTCCATCAAGCAAATAAAAAAAATAGCTGTCATATACACTTTAAAGTACAATCCCAAATTCTCATTGTTACAACATTTGACCGTCGTACAATGTCAACCCCTAGCGTGCCGTCAGAAAGGACGTTAAAATCGAGACGAATTGGCAAAACGTTGTTTCACGATTTTCAGCAAGAGTAAGTAGGAGTAGATAACACTCATTTTCCAAGTAGAACTATCAAGTCATTTACTACTCTTAAACATACCTATGCATATGGCTGTAAAAATAAAACGTCCATAGAATGCGTCGTTATCTTAGTTCATGTTATCTGGATTCTGTTTTCACGTTGTTCTTGTTACGCAACGCATTCGTAGCAAACTAATTTAAAACATTGTGTGACAAAAAGTTTACAGCCGAGTGATGGAGTAAGTGTGTGAAAATTTCCATATCTGTCCCCGTCAGCGATAATCCGTTCATTACGCTTCACGTATTCACGAGTGTAAAGGTCAAAAAGGCATTCATTTATAATGAGCCAATTTCATGAAAATCGTACTCCGTGTTAAGTTTCTATTCAAATTTATAAGACATTTTGCCTTTTGAACATGTGAATTTTCAATGGAGACTGGATTTAATTGTTTTAAACGTTTTCTCAGTACAAGAAATTCAACATGGTTTCAGTTTTCAGTAAAGGTTTTTAGGTTACAAAACGATTTCTCAGAGGAAATTGACTAGAAAGATTTCTTTTACTCTTGTCAACAAAGGATATCTCAGTGCATGTCATGGGCTAGACTTGCACACAAGTCGACTGCGAAGCCCTCGAGAGCGCGACGAAGTCGCGCAAAGCAAGCGACGAAGTCGCGAGTCGACTTGTTTCGTCTGCACGAAATCAAATTTAATTTGCATATTGTTGGCGCGAAAATATGGGTGGGCTGGTAAAATAAATAGTTCTCAAATGACTGGATAGTCTGAATTCCACAATGAATGGGGATGACCCGACTCGGATCTTTCTGGACCCAAGGAGCCTTGACTCCTTTCTCGCGAAGAAATGATAGCTGATCTTTCATCAGTGAAACCAATGGAAAAATAACGAGGAAAACTGATTCTACAATATCTCTTTCGCCATGTTTAAAGAAATCCAGAACAAACGGCGCGATGTGGAATGTGAGACTGTTTCCTGAACCAGTCGGCGCAATCATTAACACATCTCGACCACTAATGTCAGCTTCAACTGCTTTGCGTTGATTTTCTCGAATTTCTTCAAAACCAAGCATATTTAAACCGAAGTTTATAGTTTCCTGTACATTCATTTTCCTCGCAGTTCTTCACCTCGTGAGCGCGTGAGCAAGCAAAGGATCAAGTTTCCCGAAAAGTGACTTCATGAAACTTAGCGCTCTCTGATTGGACATCAATGCTGCCACACCCCCGACACACCGCCGACCTAAAAACAGGTCGGTAAAAAATGGCGCGCTGCAGGCGAGAAAAGTCCGTTCTCCGCCCGACCACCCAAAATGAAAATACCAAAAACGGACTTTGAGAAAGTCTAGTCATGGGCCATTTTGTGTGTCTGGAAACTTTTCTTAGATATTTTATCCGATTTATGTTATATTAGGGATTACAATTTACAGTGATCAAAACGAATTTTCGGTAATAATTCAAGGCATGTTTTCTGTGTTCAGTATCAATTGTGTTACATTATACATGTACTTTTTGTCGTCTTTTATTTAAAATTAAAATTAAATTTTTCCTGCTTAGGGTTTTGATCAGACTTAACCTGTGACGAATAGAGAGAGACACTGTTATCACTTGTTCATTTAGCGGTTCCTCTGATATAAGTAACTTACTTAGATCAATTTTCAGTTGTACCAAGAGATTTTGCTTTGATATAAGAATTGGTAAGATAGAGCTTAAACTGAAATAATAGGTAAATTGTCTGGCCCTTCAGATGTAACATAAGTAGTAGATAGCCATTGGATTTAAGGTGGCTCGACTGGGTTTTTGAGTGACGATACCTTTTAACTTTGAGAAACTTGCGGTACCACCATAAACAATCCAACGGACAATCAATCGCCACAGCTTTACTAGTGAAAGATTAAAATTTCAGATGGGATACGTTTTATAGAAATCGGAGTTGCCAAAGCAACGTAATGACGTCATCTCCCATTTTACGTAAGACCGAGTTTCTTGTCAACAAGAGATAATTTTGGAAAACGCTCTCTGCATGTTCGACCTGACATACTTGTCTTCAGGTCTACAAAATTTTACAAATTTCTATGGAAGCGTTTTCGAGAAAATTTCGGGTGAAGTTTTAGGGTGTTAAAACACAACAAAAACAAAACAATTTTGAACTGTTATTAAAAGTTATGTCTACAAGGCTTGATGAAATAATATTTTGGTCTGAAATGAATTTTATACCATCCAAATACCTTGAGTGCGAGTGAGAATCTGCAAAATCGTCCATTTGAATTTTATAAACGTTGACTTTAATGTGAACTGGTCTGGAGTGTTCGCGTTTTTATCAAAAATTGACCCTACACTTATTAAAATGGTCACGAATTTAAAAGCGATGGATGTATTTTGTTAAAACTTAATCCTCATGAGGATTAATTAACATTCAATACATCTGTCAATTTTCAAATTCATTGAAACGGTGTAAGGCTGTCGATTTTCAGTCTCAACGCATAGGAAAATGTTGAGCTGATTTTCATGCTTGTGGTTTGTTGCTCTCATAATGCGTCTCCATTGTCTCGAATCGTACATAATGAATTTATAAACACTTCATTGCTTTTTTTTACGCGTTACATGAATTCATGATGTACTGAAAGTTACAATTCCACGGCGATTTGATACAATGGAGATTCATAATGAATCAACAAGCCACAAGCTCGAAAATCAGCTCAATATTTTCCTGAGAAGGCGCTAAAAATTGACAGCCTTAGAATTTTTCAATGAATTTGAAACTTGGAGATTGTCTGATTAAACATTAATTAATCTTCATGAGGACTAAGTTTTAAAAAAAAATCATTGATCGCTTTTAACTCGTGACTATTTTAATAAGTGTAGGGTCAATGTTTGACATCAAAGTAAAATAACACTCCAGTCCGGTTCATATTTAAGCCAATATTTCTGAAATTCAAACGGACCAAAATATTATTTCATCAAGCCTTGTAGACATAATTTTAAATAAATTTCAAAATTGTTTTGTTTTTGGTTATATTTAAACACCTTAAAACTTCACTCGAAATTTTCTCGAAAACTCTTCCATAGAAATTCTTAAAATTTTGCAGACCATTGGACAAGTAGGTCAGGTCAAAGATCCAGAGAGCGTTTTCCAAAATTATCTCTTGATGACAAGTAATTCGGTATTATATAAAACAGGGGATGACATCAAAACGTTTCTATGGCAACTCCGATTTCGATAAAACTTTCCTCATCTGGAACTTCAATCTTTCTCTATTACAGCTGTGGCAATCGATTTTCCTTTGGCTCGTTTATGGTGGTACACAAGTTTCTCAAAGTTAAAAGGTATCGTCACTCAAAAACCCAGTCGAGCCACCTTAAAGAACCAGTATCACCCATTCGGCTTTGCGGTCGATTGTTTTTGTTTTCAAATGACGAGCTCGCTCATGATTGGCTCTTTCGGGAATTTTCGACTGCGTTAAATTCAATCGTAGAGGCACTGGGCGCGCAATGCATTTTGGGTGATACTGGGCCTTTAAGCCTTGTTATGGATTTCCCTTAGATTTCCTGCATACCAATTTGGATTTCCGCGTCCTTTTCAAAACAATTGGAACAACAGACAGGTCTAAACATTAAATCACTGTATACTAACATTCCACATAACGAAGGAATTGATACTTGCCGTCATTTCCTTGGTAATCGCATTAATAAACACATTCCTTCTAAGACTATTTGTGACCTTCTACGTATGATACTCACCATGAATAATTTCACATTTAATCAACAACATTATCTTCAGATCCATGG
The DNA here is from genome assembly GCA_024195265.1 of Dendrophyllia cribrosa. NCBI lineage: Eukaryota > Metazoa > Cnidaria > Anthozoa > Scleractinia > Dendrophylliidae > Dendrophyllia > Dendrophyllia cribrosa. The sequence continues at coordinate 29,748,922 of JAJLRJ010000009.1, read as the reverse complement.
CACTGCCATGGGTACTAAGATGGCTCCTTCTTTTGCTAACCTTTATCTCGGTAGTTTCGAAATTAACGCTCTCTCTAATGCCCCTTGGCAACCTCATACATGGTGGAAATATATCGATGATATTTTCATGATCTGGACTCAAGGGCTAGATCATTTGAAAATCTTCATTGATTATCTCAATAATATTCATCCCACTATTAAGTTTACTGGCTGTCACTCATTAACTAACGTTCCATTTCTCGATGTTATGGTATCTCTACACAACGGCATAATAGAAACTGATTTATATACTAAGCCTACAGATAAACACCAACACCTTCTCAGTACATCATGCCATCCTAAACACGCTAAAAAAGCTATTCCTTTCAGTTTAGCTCTTCGCCTCCGCCGCATTTGTTCCACTGACGCTAAATTTAAACTTCGCACTAATCAATTAAAATCATATCTCCTCGCACGAGGTTAGCATAAAGCTTTCCTTAACCGACAGTTTCTGCGCGCTGCTAATATTTCTTGCAATGACGCCTTGCTAACTATACCTGATGATTCCACTGATCATTTACCTTTCGTTGTTACATATAACCCAGCTATTCCTCGCATCTCCAATATCTTACGCAAACATTTCAACATATTACTCTCCCCCAATCGCTGCCGGAACGTCTTTAAACACCCACCTTTCGTTGCTTACAGACGTAGTGCTAACCTACGCGACCTTTTAGTTAGAGTGCAATTTCCACACACCCCATTTCTAACAATACTAATTTACCACCGGGCTCTTTCCGTTGTGGACAAGATTGTGCCACTTGTCCTTACATCACTAACGGTCTTAAAGACTATATTTTTTATTCTACAGGCGACACCCGTTCCATCACTTCAAATATAACCTGTAACACTAAAAACTTAATCTACATGATACAATGTAACCGCTGCCATTTACAATACATTGGTGAAACTAAGCGACGTCTTAAAGACAGATTTAACGAACATCGACGTTCCGTTGACAAACCTAACATTAAATCCAAACCTACTACTGTCTCTGAACACTTTCTTTCCCATTCTAACCATTCCAACATTGACATGCAACTTATTCCACTAGAAATAATTCACAATTCACGGGATTCTATTCGAAAAGCCAGAGAGTCGTATTTAATAGATAGACCGAAAACACTAGAACCACGTGGGTTGAACAGACGTGATGAATTGTAGTTCACGTATACCAGCCTTACCTTTAGTTTTTATTATCTTGTAGATCATTTCCGCCCCTCCTCTTTTTTTAAATATGTATTGCGACATTCTCCTTTATATAATGTTGTATTTTCATTTTATAATTTAGTGACATCTTATAACCCGAAGAAGGCTGGTATGGCCAGCCGAAATATTGTTTGAAATATGTTTACTCGTTGTATCAGCTTTGCAGTAGTCCTTGGACTTCTCGTTAGTATATTGATTCATTTTAGCTGATTATGTCTCCTCCTGTGAGATCCAACGAAAAACCAGCAGGATGTTCGCCCACGGTTTTTGCAGTTAAACAGATCTAAACATGCCCGCTTATATAATACTGAAAGTAATGGAAGGAACCGAAAGCGAGGGAAAAAGAGATCATTTTTTGGAATGGTTTAACGAAAGTGGCCTTAGCTCAACAGGTAGAGCACTCGCCTTGCAAAAAGAGAGAGGCAAAAACTTTAAAGTCTTGATTACACAAAAATTCCATCACAAAGATTAGGTTCACTATAATTTCATTAGATCGGCTAATAAAAAATAACTTTGAACTGGTTCAATTTTGTTTATTGCCACGGCTTATAGAAATTTCAAACCTATACAACACAAGCAAAACATCGTTAAAACCTGAAACGTTTTGTGAAAGATTGTATCACTGCTATTTACATTTCATGCTAGAAACAGCTTTGTAGGATGGATAGTTTTTTTTAACAACAACACGATAGACTTGACAATAGTCCTTTTTACAGTTGTGTGCTTGGTGACCTTGCCTTTGAGTGGAAGCGAGGCTGGAGGTGACCTTGCTTTGATACAGACCTTGGAGCTTTTCAGATGTAAATTTAGCTAGTTAGCATGAGAAAAGCATTATTGACATATGAAAGGCAGAAAGGTTTGTATCAAAACAACAAATGACAAATGCCGATCAAATATATCGACCAACAGCAAAACTATAATAACTAAATAACTTATTTCTACTAAATTAAAAACTGAAATGTTATCTTAACCGCGGATGGAAACGGATTTTCGAAGTAACTCGATGTATCGGGAATTTTCGACTGCGTTAAATTCAATCGTCGAGGCATTGGGCGCGCAATGCAATTTGGGTGATACTGGGCCTTTAAGGTAACCCATGATTGAGAATTGAAGGCTAAATTTTGTCCAACTGTTTTTGATAAGGATTTTAAGCGATTTCTTAGTGAAAATTATAGGTTTTCTGTTAGTTCTAATTGTTGTTTTTGTGTTATTTTTGTTTGCTAACCAGCAAGTTTTAAAGCATTTATTCTAAATGAAAATCAAATGCCATTTAATATATGTTTTTTTTTTAACTTTAATTTAAAAAGCCTATTAAACAGGGTATTTTGTCCGTTAAAGTTCCTATGAAATGAAATTTTCGACCCTATTTTATACTAAAAGATTGAAGTCCATATCAACGTTAACCTAATGTTCAAAGGCAAAATGTCTGGCTCCTTTACCAATGAAGTTTTTGTGTTTTTCTGAATGACATTACCCAGATCAATTTAGATAAGTCTGTTGTAGCTCGAGAGACTTAAATTAATAAAACCCACCCAGAGACCCAAACCGGTCCCAAACCGGTCCCAAACCGGTCCCAAACGATAGAGTAAAAATCTCTCTCTAAGCGAAGGCTCCAATAGAGTGGGATTTTTAAGTCACTGAGACAGGTCTGCAAGGAAGTTAAGCTAAAAGAGTAACATCAATGTAACATCATACATAGATGTTATACATGTGGGCAAGTCTAATAGAATCGTAGTAACAAAGAAAGTATCTTTTTTCTTATTTTACATTTTGTCTACTAAATACGAGTTTCGAGCATGGGTTTTTACGTTGAAAGAAATCCTATTAATTTTTTTTTTGCGAAATAATTAAGAGCATTTCGTGAAACTATAACGTCAGTGGATATTTAAGGCCTGTTTGTCTGTTTTTACAATATTTTATTTGTTTTTCAGTACGAAGTTCACTGTATTTGTTTTAGATATTGTCACAAGTTACCTTTCTTTGTTTTGTTTTGACCTTGATAATGGCTGTTTTCAAAGTTTTCAAAGTTTTCAGCAAGGGTTTAAGGCTACGAATCGATTGAGTTTTGGAAATTCTAGTTTTTCATTTGTCAGTTTCGGTTTTTTCCCTTATCTTTAAAATTATTAAGTTATCAATAATTAAGGCCATTTTTTTTCTATTCGAGAGTTTTTAATAAGCAGGGTTTTGAAATTAAAAAGCAATTCGTTTAAAGTTTTTTGTCTGTTTCCAAGAGATTTAGCTTGTCAGTTTGCAGTGTGAAATTAAAAGGCCAGGTTATGTTTACTGTGAGGGGTTTAACCCTTTCACTCCCAAAAGTGCCAAACATCAAAATTCAAGAAAAATCCCAAATTTCATTTTGTAAAATATCAGAAAACAAATGGTACCATGCAAAAGTACTGCCGAAGAGGTTTCATTTGAATGGTCACACCATAGGTTTTCGTCCACAGAATCAAAAGTTAGAACAACAATACATGTCTCCATAATTGACTCTGGGAGTGAAAGGGTTAAGGCTATGAATAGATTACCTATTAGAAATAGAAGTTCATTTTGTCGGTTAATTTTTTTTCTTTTTAATGTCAGTTTTCAACAAGGATTTTAATTGAACTCGTATTGAAAATCGATAAGAATAATCACAATACTCATTCTTAAAAATGATAAACTGTGAGCAATGAAATTTGTTTTGTTTAATATCGATAGGTGAATCTTTGTTTACTATTGCTGCCTCGTTAGCATATGCGCGTCATTATCTAATCAAGCTACAAAAAAATCAACTCCGAATTTTGAAAGAAAGGATAACACAATTAGTTTTACCTGGAAATTTGAGCGCGATATACTAGATACAGTACTCTAAGTGTTGCACTGTTTACAAAGAATGTATGGCTCGTTAGCGCTTTTGCCACCCAGCAATTGTGCAGGCGGTTTTTCATGGCTGATATTTCGTTAACAAAGAGCTAAAAACTGCAAAGATTACTATAACTAAAGTCATTTCATATTTAGTACGGTGCCTTCTCTACGTAAATTCGTATGATAATGAAATCAAATGTAAGCAATGACGCTATAAAGGCTTCAAGGTGAATTACTGCGAGGATAATCAATTTCACTCTAAAGTTTTAAGGCTGCAAAGTGGCTCTAAATTTTGTTTCGAGTTTTCACTTTTTGTTAATATTTTAATATTTTAAAAACAAGATACGTACCTAAGGCGTATTTAAAGTGCACCTAACCCCCAATTTTTTTTTCGCAAAATCAACTCTATGTACGTTGAATAGTTGAATAGTGAAATATTTCTTATTTTTAATGTCGTGTTAGTGAGTTATAAGAGATTTGAATTTACAAAATGCTAATAAGATGATGTCATTTCAGGAATTTGCAATTATTTCAACTTCAATTTGCAATACGCAGTTCACAGCTTTAGGATAATCAATTTAAGAAATACTAAATAAAAACTGTTAATAGTCAATTGATTTGTAAAAAATATTACTTGGTGGTGGAAACAAGTAGTTGTATAATAAATGAGTCCTGAATTGACGTCATCTAATTAGCATTTTGTAAATTCAAATCTCTATAACTCACTAATGCGAAGTTAAAAACAAGAAATATTTCACTATTCAACTATTCAATGTACATAGAGTTGATTAAGCGACAAAAAATTTTGGGGGTTAGGTGCACTTTAAGGACTTCATAGTTAAACAACTCCCCGTTATTGTCAGTTTGCACTAACTCCGAGTATTTTCATGTTGATCGGGGATCATCCCATTTCGTTTCTGTCTCACGCACGTTGGACAGTTTTTAGCTTTCCCTGTTATGAACGATCAGCAATAGTTTTCATCGACTTTCTGCAGTTTGTTATCTGTGTTGCACTGTATCAGTACTTAAAAAACAATTTACACGGTACAAAGTTTGCTTACAGCAGATATTTATATGCTGCATTTATAAAGCAAAGAGCCAAAATCGTAGGTATTTCTGATCGATTTATGTATGTTTAAGAAGTTAAAAATCAAAGTTTCCAAATCCACGAAATATTCTCGTCTTGTTTGAAGTAGTAATAAGCAATTTGTACCGTGAAAACTTGTTATAGACAAGGGTATTCAAGAACAGAAACAAGTACTCAATTATAGCTTAGAAAACTAGGCCGTTTTGCTTTTGGAAAAAAAATCTGTAACTGTTTAGTACAATTCTTTAAATTTATTTTCCAGCGATTTCTGAAAATATGTGATCATTTCATTGTCACTTATTAAAAGAAAGCCTGTTTTACCACGGTAAACGCTGTTCAAATTTCAACAATTTTCCCGCCAAAAGACTTAGAAAAATACGGGCGCCCAAAATACGCATGCGCCGTTTTTTTTTTTTAGAAAAATAAGCGAAACAAAGTCATTCTGGCTTTTGACTTCGAAACGTCGCTTATTTTTATTATAAATTGTTCTTGTTAATATTCAATATTGATGTATTTCTAAATAATAAGTCAACAAAAATAAAATAATTATTTCAGCTTCATTGTATTCTTTATTGTCTTTCTTATTTATATTGTACAATAACTTAATAATTAATTAAGTAAAAATCATTTAATTTATTGAAACGTTTGACAAAATTTTTCTTCTTTTATATATACTAAGTCTTTTGGCGGGAAAATTTGAAAAAATTTGCACAGCGTTTCCCCTGGTAACAATTTCGGCAAGTAAAATAACGGGACACCCCTTGAAAATTTTTTGTTTCAAACAATTTTAGGAATACAACTTTGAATTTAAACCACCCAAAAAAATAGAACGAACCTTATATCAACACAAATATATAAAAAAAAACACTATCTTCTTATGTTGTCCTCTTTAGGAATTAATGCGAAATAAACATAATCACAAGAAAAATAACCAAGTTTTTTCCTTGTGCCTATGCTTATGCCGTGTCAATTCCTACGAAGACAGCATAAGAAGAACAAGTGTGTTTGTACTAATATTTATGACGCCAGTGAAAGCCTTAAATCTTCAAAATTCTTGCACAAGACAGTGTATACATGAAGGATATTAAAAGAAACATGACCAGTTATTAAAAAATATTCGTAAAAATTGATTGTATACTATATAAAACGTTTTGGATAACGAAAATTAAAGCTTAAGTCCTCTTATTGTTTATTTAATAAGTAAATGTTTTGCTTCTGATTTCATTCGATACTGGAGATTTTTTATAGCTTGCCATGTTGCTTTTAATAACAAGACCTTTTATTAACTGTTGGCCAGTTTCCTTTGTAGCACAGAAAAAAATGCAGACAGTACGAAGACTAAGCAGCAGAAATAACCTTTTCAGTGCTAAGTTTGGAGCAAGTAAAATAATTTAGAACAATCCACAGACAATTGCATTGCTCCGTTTTCATTCTAGCGATAGATCGAATTGTGCACGAGCCCAATTTATCAAAATCTTTTTTTTAATTAAGGTTTGCTACGTTTGAAGCAAGTGAAATAATTTAGAGTATTCAACAAACAATTGCTTGGCTCCATTTTTCTTACAGAAATTAAATCGGTAAACTGTGCACCGGGCTAAATTTTTGGAACAAATAATAAGCGTTTGCTAAGTTTGGAGCAAGTGATTCAATTTACAACATTAACAGACAATTGCTTGGCTCCATGTTTGTCCTAGAGATCTTGTTGTACACGAGACCAATTTATCAAAATCAAACTAAAATGTTTCATTCTGTGCTACATCGAATGCCAACAGAAAAACGTCTTTTCCTCCACTTAAAAACTAAATTAAAAAGAACCCATTTATAACACCCAATGTCTGGTTTTACGTTTTACCCTAAACACGTTTCTTTTTGGTCAATTGAAATTTATTATAGAAACAAACAAAAATAATCTAAATCAAATCAAGGGGTTATACAGACCATGATAATAATAAACGGAACCAAAGTAGAAATAGTTCGTCTTTTCAGTGTAATCGACCCTGTTTCTCTTGTCCAAATTGAGATAATTGAATGTTTAATAAAATATCTGGCAGCAGCATCAAAACATCAGTAAATTATCCTAACTCCACGTTATTCTTCCCGAGAAATTGTGCGACTGAATTAATACTTTGCTCGGTATTTTAGTGCGTCGAACTTGTCAAACAAACAATTCACAAATTAACTTCGCATAGGAAAAGATGTGCCAATAGTTTTGAGTTTCCATTTCATTTTGCAAAAACTCCTGCTAAAATGGTTTGAAAATTGATTTTGAAGGATAAACGATATTTAAAAACCTGAGAATTTAAATTGAGTAACCAAGTGAAAAAAGGTTAACTAAACTATAAATGATTTGTTTGAAGTGATTATGCAGTTGACTTGAACATGTTATCTGTTTTTTTTTTAAGTGCACCTAAACCCCAATTTTTTTTCTTTTAATCAACTCAATGTACGTTGAAAAGTCCAATAGTGAAATATTTCTTGTTTCTAGCGTCGCGTTAGTGAGTTATAGAGATTCGAATTTACAAAATGCTAATTAGATGACGTCAAATCAAGACTTGATTTGGCGTCATCTAATTAGCATTTTGTAAATTCAAATCTCCATAACTCACTAACGCGACGTTAAAAACAAGAAATATTTCACTTTTCGATTTTTCAACGTACATTGAGTTGATTAAAAGAAAAAAAAATTGGGGTTTAGGTGCACTTTAATGTAAACCTGTTTGGGATGAAACTTCATCCATCTTCGTAAAGATACAGAACCCGCTAGTGGGTATGAAATAAATGCAAGAAGGTTACAATGGTGTGGAACATTTCACTAATTACGGCGTGACGACTAAAGAAACATCCACCCATTATTACAAACTACCTTTTTCTAAGAAGACTAACTCAGCAGTTTTGCAAAAATTTGGACATCAAGTTGGTTTTTCCCCCTATAAATAAAGTTATCTGTTCAGCATGAACGTAGTATACCCAAGTCACAGCGATCTCGTGTAGTTTACTGCAAGTTTCTTGGGCAGGCCGTGGTGCCTGTTATGTCGGCGAGACGAACCGACATCTCGCTACACGAATCCGAGAGCACATTTCCACTGACAAGAATTCCCACATTCCTTGAAAGCTTGGAAAACTACCGAGCTTTATGTTCTAAAGATTGTTTTTCTATCCTGGTCACCGCCCAGACCCCATTTCAGCTCAAAATTATGGAGGCGCTACGTATTCATTGGGAAAAACCCTCACTCAATTTTTCATGTCAATCTTTGTTTGTATACTCAGTAAATATATTTTCTGTTCCGTTTCTTTACTATCGTCACGCCGTAATTAGTCATATTGTCTATATTTCTTGTCAAGTTGAAATTAGTTATATCTTCCACATTTTTTTTTTATCACGCTGTAATTAGCTATATTTTCCACACCATCGTATCCTTTTTGCATTTATATCGCAGCCACTAGCGGGTTCTGTTGCTTGTACTGAAGATGGATGAAGTTTCATGCGAAACATGTTTATATTAAAAAAAGTCGTTACCTTTTTTAAAATTATTTCCTGCCTGCTGGCTACGGTAATTTGGTTATGTGTTGTTCTTGTTCAAAGGATATCTTTTGTTTTGTTTTTTCTTCTGGTCTGTATAACAGGTCTAAATTGCAGTTCGAAAAAGAGCTGTTGTTGTTAACAGTTACTGACGTTTCGACAAGCTGAGCGAAAGTAATCTTCAGAAACATGAGAATTGTAAACTGTTAATGGCTGTTGAGACTGAAGTCGGTTAGTGCGTTTCGATCCGTGCATTGATAGTGTAATTGTACTCTATTCTGTTAAAAAAAGTCGTTTGTTGGCCGAAGGATGGCTGTTGGTATCGGTTCTGTTGGTATTTGGCAGAGACCCAGTTATGATGTGCTTGTTGACATCACTATTTTTCGTCACCCGATTCTGTTCAGCCAGTCGTGTTCAAATTACTGGCAGTCGCAGCATTTGAACATGCATACTGCTCCTTGTCTGTCTCTAGGTTCGTCTTTGTCTTTAACATTTGTTAGTAGTTGTCACAAAGTAGGACTTTACAATTCACACGAATCTGCATATGATCTGACTTCCGCTAAGGTTGTGGAAACGTCAGTCATTATCAACAACAACAGTTCTTTTCAAAACTACAGTAACCCGGACGATCACACTCGACAGACTATTGACACCCCTGGGTTTAAACAATTTACAAGGTCTATATTGATCATCGAAAACAACGGATTTCTTCAAAACCAGACATCTGGGCTTTATAAACTAAGCTCCTAAATATACGTACGGTCGACAAGAGAACACAGGCATTCAATCTCAGGAAAAAAAAGCTACCCAATAATTTCTTGGCATAGGCGACTGAGAATAATTTTCCGTGGATTAAAGAAAAACAAGTGAAAAAGAAAGAACCCAACTGTAATTAGGCCTTTGTTCTCTTGTCAATTAGTTGATGTAGGGAACGTGTGAATAACTTTAAGGAGGCTGCACTAACAGGCTACAAGTGTCTCAAATATATATTCACAATTAATTCTATTTTTAACACTACCAGACCTTGGTAAAATTTTAGAAAAACTGAATAAAATTTGCCTTCTATAAATTAACAGAAATAATTTTGAAAAGGAAAAATATTTTATTACAGCCAATGTGACGTGTCCATTTCCACTCTAGCGATAGCTCGAATTGTGTACGAGCCCAATTTATCAAAATCATTTTTTAAATGACCGTTTATTTAGTTTGGAGCAAGTGATTCCATTTAGAACATTCAACAGACAATTGCTTGGCTCCATTTTTAGCACAATGATGCCTGACTTTGGAATAAAAAAAATTGCCCTTCTAAATTAACTGGAACTGATCTTGTTTATAAACTCGCGAATTTGTGAACAAAATACAAACTTTCATTTTCTCCATCCAGTTCATACCAAAATCTGTGGTTTCAAAGTATAAAATTACCGATAAAAATACGAAACAATATTAGTGGAAAACTTTAAAAAGTTTTTTTTTATAACAGACAATTTGATAAATTAATTTGATGTTTACTGACAAAGAAAAGGTTTTCGTATGACTGTCAGTGCCACGTTAATATGAAATAATTTAAAAAAAGGAAAGTTATTCTACAACAGCCAATGTGACCACGAAACAAATAATTTGACGTGTCCAAATTAAGAATTTGTATTTGATAAACTGTCAGTGCCACCTTAAAAATACAAACACACACCACATTAACTGAGGCTATAACTGTAACGTTTATATCTACACGCTAAGCGATCGATCAAATAAAGTCGTCTATCCTTTGTAAATGAAGTTTTGTCGGCAATTATATTACATTTTGACATTTGTTTTGCATAAAGATATGTTCACCGAAACAAAAACACAAAAAATATAAACTAAATCGTCAAATTATCAACCGTATAAATCAAACGATCGCTCAACGTTCAAATGGTGGCCGAGATTAAAATTGTCAGAAGTTATTTTACCTAAGTCAATTAGCAGCCAGTACGCGATTCAGCAAAATGAATAAACTTCAATATCCTCCCGGTTCTTCTTGCCAATATGATGAGAAGATTCAGTCAATTGCAATTAGCAGTCAGATCCAAATTTGCTCTTCCTCGCAATCAATAAATTTGATACTAATACAAACTAAAGTATTTGCCCATGTTCAGCCACCATTTGTACAAAAAATATATAAAATCAACAAAGTTCTCATCTTTGAAGAGATTCCTCCTGATTCGTCCATTCCAGTTTGTCCTCTTCAATTGTTTCTTCAGCCCTCTATTTTCCTGACTTTGATACTCTTTGAAGTTCCTGAAAATATAAATGAACGATTGATAAGATAAAAAGTTCAATTTTTATTATTTTACGAGACGACTAAGCCGGTTGAATTTTAGGAGTATTAGACATGGTTTTCATCAACAATGAAAGAGCAACGATTTCTAACAGGAATTTCAAAATATTTTTTCAACATTCGTTTCAAGGCCTTAGCTCCTTTTATAAGTTGAACTATAAAATGTTCTTTTGAGATGAAACGCAGCTTGAAGGAAATTAACCAGCCAGAGACCTTTTTGAAAGACAACTTCTCAGATTATTGCAAGCCAAACGCAATACCAAAATGCAGACACGTCGTAAGACGAAGAGACCCTAAACGCGTAGTGTTCACTTCATTGAGCAAAATTTTATGCTCTTTTTACTGAACAAATGTAATGTTTTTGCAAAGCGACTCTTACCTTCGGTTGGAGTTGTGGGGCGACTTTTTCCTTGGCAATACGTCTTCCAAAAAGGTTTACAACTCGCGAGACATCTTCACACGAACTCGACCGGCTTGATTTGCGGCGAGGCCTACCATTTTTTCGTGAATATTGATTAGAAACTTGAGCCAATCGCTGACAAATACGTCAACGATTTTGAGGTAAACAACGTGTGCACGCTTTTCAGTGATGAAGGCGCAAATAAATAAAGAAAAGTATGTGATAACAAAGTTTGCATTCAACACCATGCAATAGAAAAGCAAACTGCTTCAATACTACAGTACTGCGAGAGAAGAACATCATATTTTTTGCATTTTAGACGCAGTGCGCCGTTGGTCGAATTAACCCAGAACGTTTCATTTTGTAATCCAGAAAAGGGGAATTTTTATTAAAGGCCCTGTCACACTATTGCGTATTAAAGAAACGTATGAGTTGCGTATGAAAATTCATAAAATAATTTTCATACGCACAAAGTTCCCTTGAAAATATAGCGTATGACCAGCGTACTTGACCTATGAGTAACGTACCTCTAGCGTAACTCTCGCGTATTCAGCGTATGCCTAGCGTATTCTTAGCGTATAAACCATACGTCCGAATACGCACACAATTTTTAAGCATGCTTAAAAAAAATTTTCTGCCTCGCCGTATGCCAGCGCATGCCACTGTATGCGACCGTGCTTGAAACGTATACAACCTATGCCTAGCGTATGTCAGCGTATACCAGCGTATGCGTGATATTTTTCATACGCTGGCATACGCTGGCATACGCTAGTACGATACGCAATAGTGTGACAGGGCCATAACCCTCGGGCATACGGAATGAAATTTAGCGGCTTTTAATTTGGGATGCAATTCTTGACTATTCTTTTTTCGTACGACACGTGATGTGGCCATGACAACCAAATTTTAATAGGCATGCCATCTGAAATGTTGAGCTTTCTTTTCTACCCACTATTAAATTCATTTGTTTTGGTAAGTTTCTTTGGTATCTGCACTTTTCCAGTCTATTGACTTAATAATTAATTTTGTATCAACAGATCTGATTTTCTGAAAATCAAAATATCCAGAAAAGCGGATTCAATACGTTGGGTCTACAAATAAATGACGTAATATGACGTCATCATCGACGCATGACCATTTTATCCTGTCTTGGGTAATTTTGTGAATTTTTCCCTGCCCTTCGATTTCCTCCATAGATAATGACCGGTTCCTTATGTTTTTACTTAACGTCAGTTTTGATAATTATTTGAATAGCTACTTTTATCTTTTCGCGTTTTCGCATTACGAAACGACTTCAAATGATACCGTGGTCCGCGAGTAGCACAGCTGAAAGAAGATTTTGAATCTGACTTCTCCGTTCACATGGGCAGCAAGCGCCCGTCTCAGTGTCTGTCAGAAACTGATTGTACTGAGGTAAAAACAACGGTTAGACATTACTGTGATAAAACCTCCAGCCTTGGTGCTACAATCGCCGTCAAAAATAGTCAGTGAGACACTTTGGAAATAAACGTTACAAAACAGAGAAATCAGGGTATAAGAAAGTAACTGTTTATTTTTTCATGCAAAAGTGAGGCTTGAATTTTTTTTCTTGTGTCGTAGATTTCTCATGCATGAAAACGATCTTTTCATGTCAGTAGAAAGGTTGACTTGTTTTGACTGAACTACGGACATCGATGCGTAAAAAGACAATGCGTTCCATTCTTTTTTTGGTACAGTATTATACAAGTAGGGCCCATCATGCAACAAAACTCTTGCAGTGAGTCAGCTAAAAGAAAATAATCGTGCACGGACAAGATCACCCAGCCAGGTGGCGAAGCCCTAGATTTCTGAGGGGGTAGCTATCTGTCATCCAACCAGAGTATTTTCAGTGATTTTTAAATCACTGCAACGAGATTAAAATCTCATTGCAGATGATTTTGCCAAAAAAGCGGCCAACATTTCAAACTATGATAGCCAATCGGAATTTACTTTTTTCTTGTTTTGGCAATTAAGTAACAATGCGTGTAAGAACTAGGCAATGCTCTATTGTTCCGCGGCATTTCGCTTTCCCCACATAAGAATGTTTAGGTTTTTCTTACTGAGAATACATCAACCTATGGACAACATGTTTTTTAAATAAAATGTACTGGAACTTTATTTTAAAGTGATGTTTCTTTTGTGCTACAAGATTTCATCCAATCGTTCAACTCCAAAACAATGGCCAAGAAAGGCTTCTAATTTTACATGTTTCCCACATAGAATTTTAGTTGCACTAAAACTCAGAATAGTTTTCACTAAAAGGGAACCAATTAGTAAACTAGAGAGAAATAAATGCACTACCTGGTTAAGTGATGGTAGATTTTCACGTTTTAGCCAATGAGGTGGACGGTTTCAACAATATCACAATTAACACCTTTCTGCATTCCTTGCGGTTAGGTTGCCTACTTCTTACTAGGACCATCACTTTAGGTAAATATTCACAGGGCGCCCACAAAAACTATGTTACTGTTGCGTGATCTTACGTTTGCGTTTTAAGAGATATTTAGAGTGGTTAAAAACAAGACATGAGAATAATGACCTTTGATAACAGAGAATTGAATGCTATTTCACAACTACCAATTCTAAATACATGTAGCTTTTGAAGATGTTTGAAGCCGATTACTTTCAAACACAATCGGTCACAAAAGCTGTATTGCAACTATTAAAAATTTGCAGACATATGATTCATACGTCAGTGAAATATCCTTTGCTTTTATGGATTCTCGTTGTTTCGTAGTTAAAGCTGTATAGCACTTGCCAAAAAAACGAATATGCTAATCCGAGACCATTAAATGACGACACCTGACCTTAATTGGAGGGAAAACTTACTTTTTATCAACCGTGAGTACGGTTCTTTGAATGGCAATAATAAGCACATTCCTGTCATTTTCCCCAAATAAATGCATTTTGAAAAGTATAATTTGATAAATCAAAAAAAAAATACTAAACACATTTCAAAGCTTATATAAGTCCAACCATCTGTTACCTTTTTAGTACGCCCTTTAGTACCAAACTGCATAGCGATCATACTATGTAATCTAATGACTCATCAATGCAGAGATTCAGGAGATTCAGTCAAACTTAGCAAAGTCTAAAATAAGCTCTTTGGTAGAGTTTTCTTCCAGGTTCGACTTTCTTGCCCCATGTATCAAACACGTATTAAAATATTAAAATAATTAGCACCCAAGCATAATTAGATTTGTACAGTGTAAGAGGGGACAAAGTTAACTTGAGTACACTCTTCCTCTAGAAAGTTCTCGCTAAATATCATTCCAAGTTACAGTTGGAAAATACATCCCACTCATACAAAGCCTTTGAGCTGACAGCAAATGTCTGAGTCTATAAAGTCATGTCTGAGTCATGTAGGGGGTCTATCTATTTTTTGAAATTGTGCGCAGCGCTATTGTCAATGAGTTTATGAATGCGTCTTTTTGTAAAGCAGATTAAAACATAAATATAAAATACAATATTCTTCAAGTTAATTTATCAGCGAAGAAATTCATTTACCTGCTACCACCTGCTAGAGTGTTTCCTTTTCGAAATTACCATGACGACTAAATCAAACAAATGGCGAAAAAACGCACACATATATTGGCTACACAAGACGACTGCATATTTAATTAATGTTTCCCCTACTTTGTACGTAACCCTCGAATAAACAAGGAATCGGAAACGGATGATAAAGAAAAGTTTAAAAAGAAGAGTTTCGCTCTTCTTCAAGGTGCGTTTTTCGTCGTTTTTCATCCTCTTCAACTTTCATGCGACTCTTCTCATTGGAGTGGACGTTATAACTGACCGGCTCCCAGTCTTTCCCCGCCTAACTATTTATAATTCATACTCACACCTGTCATTGCATGTTTTTAAAATTTCATTGTTGGGATAAGAGTTGATAAGAAGAAGAACAAGGAGAATCGAAGTAAAAATTGTTCTATTTTACTTCTTCGTAAAAGTTTTAAAACATAAGAGGCTGCATTACCTTTTATACTACTAATAAAATAAACGTATAGCAAAAATCGTTGAATTTTGAAAGACATATTTTATCGTACGTTTTTAACTATAAGCTTTAAACAAGACTAAGCATATTTACAGCGGTTGATACATATACATTAACTGGATGAACAGCTAAGTTGACTGATTGTGTCGTTCACTGCTTGCCTCACTTCTCTGATCTTCCAGCAATAAAGCAACGGGTTTAATGACGAGTTTAAATAGATTAAAGTAGCCGTATATTGCCTAGCCAGGTAAACGGATAAAGATACTCCTCTTTGGGGCGTCGTAGCTACCATTATACCATACGGAAGATAACAGATTACTAACGTTACCTGCACCCACAGTGCACTGGACACTGCCTTTCTGTATCGAGCTATGTTCAGTGGAATTGACTGGCTGGGTTGCCGTTGGGAAACATGGTTCAATACTTGAACTTGGTTATGGCGCAAAGTAAGAAAAATTTTTGTGTAAGAGAAAACTGAGGTGACTATACACAGTACTGTACCTATGTTGCCAGACCATAAAGTTATAAGTAGATCCCAAAAGTACGTTGTTGTGCCAACAATAGACACAGCCCAAAATACAATTACAGCGAGATATGTTCTCTTCAAAGTCACAACTGGTCTGTATCTGAGCCCTAGCAACAGAGCGAGAAGCCTGTCCACACTTATGGCAGTCACTGTCAACAAAGACACTGAAAATAAAATATACGCAGTGATAAAAGTTGAGTTAACTGCGTAGCGACAAATATTCCATTGTTTGTTCATCGCAGCTATAAGACGAATAACAGCAAGAGGGTCTATAATTATACCAACACAGAGATCAGTTGCCGCTAGGTTACGATACAGGAGTTTGGACGGCGGATGAAGTGAAGACTCCTTGTGAAGGGCAACGAGAATCAGACTGTTCCCCAGAAATGCTGTAATGGACAGACAAATGTCCAGCACTGAAAGGAATATTAGATGATTGTGTGCTTCTCCATTAAATTCTGCAGTGCAATACAATTCGTTGATTGTTTTCTGGTTTACATATTCAGTCAAGTTTGCTGCAGCCATTTTATTGCAATGGGAGAACGCGCAAGTGGGCGCTTTAACAACTTATATCGCCTCTCATTTTTAAAAGAAATATGTCAACATCCCAATCTTGTCAGCCAATAGGTTACCTCAGAGGTGGTTATTAATTTTAATGACTTTAACTTTGGCTTATATCAGCGTTTGCCGGACAGCATCTTAATGCCCAACAAAACAAAATAATTAAACACACCCGTCTCAGTGTCATATTTCTCGGCTACCGCGTAGGAGGAATTAAGAGGATCGGGGTCGGCCGATTCCTTTCATAGTTTGCCAGCTTAAAACATTATATCAGTGATGTTCAAAGGCAGCGTGCTTAGTTTTTAAAAAACCTTTTAGTTTCCGAGATCTGACCACCCTCACCAAAAAAAAAAAAAACCGACCCCCACCCCCCCGTAGGGTCAGAAAACCCCTTGATTTTGACGACTGGAGACGACCGTGACATAAGCAACGCATAGAACATTTTCTCGTCTCCCGAAGACTTCTAACCGCAGGATTCTATTAAATGGAACTATAAACTGTTATTCTAAGCCATCAGAGACTGAATAAAATCATGCTCAGTTCAAGATATGAAAATTAAATTTGCAGGTACACAAAGTCAATATTTGCGTATGTTTATTGAACCCCATTTTTACAACTAGTTTTCTGCGAGTCAAAGTGTTCAATAGATTCATCAACATCCCGTCTTGCTATATCACTAAACAAAACTTTGGGACCTATAAAATCTGAAACGATTTGTGCATGCATTTCAGCCGGATTTTCAACAAAATTACCGAACAATTTGTCACGTCACACTTTGATGTCACGGACTCTTAGTCGCCTTATTTAAATATTAAACTTATTATGAGGTTGAATGTTGTAAATAATAACAAAAAACAGTATTTTAATACATATTTCAACTGATTTTCTAAACTGCGTTGGACAGAAATTATCAGTAACAAGCTACTTTAATAATAGAGTGTTTTCACATGACGTCATAAAAATTAAAAAATCTAAAGTATACATCCTACAAAGCTGTTTCTAACATGGTATGTGGATACCAGTGTTATAATCTTTCACAAAAAGTTTCAGGTTTTAACGATGTTTCGTTTTCGATTTATAAAGGTTGTAAATGTGTCACACAATTCGTCACGCTATTTCAGATAAGCCGTGAAAATAAACAAAATTGAACAAGTTGAAAGTTATTAATGAATTATAGATGCTTATAAGCCGATTTCATGCCTCTTATAGTGAATACAATATTTTGTGATGGGATTTTCGGTGTTATTAAGACTTTAAAGTTTTTAAATTTTTGGCCGCTATGTTGGTGTCCCTAAGTGGGACACCAAGATGGCCGCTCCATACATTTCTTACTAAAAATGTCTATACTCATTCGCCTATAACTCTTAAATGAAATGCTCTTACGCTTCAAAATTTGGCCCAGATGTGTAGTTTTAAACTCTCTTCAATTCCATAAACATTTTAGAATCGAAAACTGCTTCTGAATTTTGATATGACGTCAGTGAAAACACTCTATACTATTATTTACTTATCACAAATTTGCATAACTGTTGAATTACCCTGTGGGCTCGGGTTTCATTTTACAAAGATGTTTCGGTTTCCTGCGAGTGTAATGACGGTCGATTATATACTTTTTTTCGTGAAGCGTGAATAGGGCTATTTCTTTTTCCGTAAAACGGGATTGACTTTTATTTATTATTTTGCTTCAGTTCATTTTTGTGTATTTTAGTGTTTTCCTGGTTTTGATTAAATGTGGGTCTTTTTTCTACATTACGTCACTCATTTTACCTAAAAGAAACAACCTGTGATCAGGGGCCGTATTCACGAAAGCATCCTAAGTCCAAAGAGCCTCTTAAGATATAACTTAGGAGATAACTGGTATTCACGAAGACCTCCTATTTTAAGACATGTCTTATTTTTTTCTCCTAAACTTAAGACCTAAGACCAGTCATAACCCTATTCGACCTGGGGTGGTGGGGGGGGGGGGGGGGGCGGCACAAAGTGTCCGCGGTAACTTTCAACATTCATAACTTCTTTAATATGTATTCAAACGCTATCAAACTTTGTGACTTTTCCTAAAATTTATCTGGCAACAATTTGATATGACAATTTATTGATCACGTGACTTGATGTTTCCATGGCAACAAGATTTTGACACCCATGTTTTTTGAAATTTGCATATTTGTACCTTTGAATGAAAAACAATGTTTATTGCTATAACTTTTACATTTTTACGTCATTTAGCGTTTATTTATTGGTTTTGATTAATTTTGAGTCAATTTGGACGGTTTTTAAGAGGTTTTAAAAGATTTCAGAAATCCAAGATGGCGGATCCAAGATGGCGGATCCAAGATGGCGGCCGTATAACTAATTACCTAATAACTACGTCATATGACGTCATCATTCCATTGTGCAGACCTCAAAGAAGAAATTTTGGACGTACTACGTACCCTCTAGGTTTCATTGTTATAGCCTTAATGTTCTTGTTCTCAATGTGCCCCCCCCCCCCCCCCCCCCCCCAGGCTCACGAACTCAAAAAAAGCCCAGGCCGAATAGGGTTAACTACTATTCACGAAGACCTCCTAACTTAAAATATGTCTTAATTTTTCTCCTAAACTTAGGAGGTCAAAATTGACTTCCTAACGTATTAAAACATGTCTTGACGGGGGCTAAACTTGATTGTTGACGAGTTTTGCGTCGATTTTCAGCGTGATTGTGTATCACAATAGTTACCGATTAGATAAACATTTTAAAGCATTATATTGCTTTCCTAAGAAAAATTAAATATTTTCTAGTACTGACAAGCAACACGGTTAATTACATATAGGCCTTCGTTTCCAGATTAACGGGTTCCACATTTCTTTCTCATTGTAGAGTTATATTTCCGTTTTTCGTGCAAATAAGCGCTTGTACAAGAAATATCGAAGTTGACCCTATTGAAATGATGATGGATTTGTTTGTTGCTTTCGCTACTGACCATGAACGCAGATATTATCAGTTTTGCTATCTTAAATTCGAGATGAAAAAAAGGTTATTGTATTGTCATTGTAACAACAATTTACACAATACAAAATATTTATTCATGTAATTTTACGTAACTTATTATTCATAAGAGCGCGCCATATAAACTATCTCTGATTGGTTTACTTTTACTAATCGATAACTGCCCGCGACCATTAGGAGACTGCTAAGTTACGCTTACCTTAGGATGGTCATAGGATATCGTTCGTTAATAGCACTTAGGACATATCTTAGGAAGCTCCTAAATTTTCTCTTAAGTTATATCTTAAGATATATCTTAGGTAGGATTTCGTGAATACGGCCCCAGGAAAATAAGATTTCTTCGATTCTTGCGTGAACGTGAAAGGACCTTTTACAATTATTCGTTATTCGTGTTATTCGTATACAGTTATTCGTGACGCGTGAAAAGGTCCGATGTATTTACGTGAATGAATTTCGCAATAGGTTATAGGGGACCCTCTGTAATAAACATGCATCCAGCGCTTAGTAATCGGCAATTTTACTTCTCGGGGGGGGGGGGGGGGGGGGGGGGGGGAGGGGGGGTGGGGGTATCCTGCAACTGCAAAAACCCAACTTAAGTATTTGTTTATTTATAGCAAACAAATTCCTGCAGCCACACAGAAGTCTCAGAAGTCTAATGGTCCTAATGCTCCTAATGGTTCGCCCTTTACGAAACCTTGTACTAAAGTTTTGTCATCTTTTCTGAATAGGGTTCAAACGCGCAAATTAAATAATGTACCTGACAGTATATCCACATGAATTCTAATCGCGATATTTGACTGTTTTTTTAATATCGCCGTTATTATAGTGCGACGCGCCTTACCTCGAGCACCCAACAATCCGTTTTTACAAGTTTGCACCATATCACAATCTAATTCTTATAACTATTTTCGTAACTGCTGATACGCGTGAAGCAATAAAGTGAATAAAATTTTCGTAGTTTGTAACTAACTGTACACTTCTGTGATAAACACGAAGCGACAACATTAAATTTGATCATGCTTAACTTTGCCAGGACGCGTGCCAGTCAATTGAATTCACGCTGATCGGCTAACTTGTAAAAAATATTTTGTTGTGTGCACGGCGCGTCGCACTGTAAACTGTGAACGATTAAGAATCTAATTCGTCATGAAATCGCTATTAATAGTTTCTTGATGAACAGGCCGCTAAAAATAGTAACCCAAACGGTACGGTACCCATGTCACTTTTATATGTCAAGATTGTATACTCTCCAGGTCTCCAGGCAAGGGTTGGGACGGTTCCACTTTTTCTTCATTTAGGTGAAAATAACATCTGACTCGCATTATGCATAGAACATACTGTATGCTGTTTTTCTGGTCCCACACTTTGACCCTATCTTATAGCGAGCTACATGAACACGAATTTACCAGCTCTTCTATGCTGTCGATACATGTACCCTTCCTTTGCCGATTCCCAGTTCTTGTCAAAGACAAATTTTCGCAAATGCCCTTTAGATCCACAACTTTCAGGGGGGGGGGATTTTATTATTTTTTGCCTTAGCCATAAAGCAAATGTCACGACCTTCAAACTCGAGTGGTTGTTCAAGATCCACTTCATTGTATACACTGTCTCTGAGGTTCTTGGCAACAGAATGATCCTCCCAGGTCCTTAAGTCCTCGTCGTCAAGGCAGTCTTCGTCACCTACTGTAATTGCTTGAGCTTTAATTATAGGTTACAATATCATCTAGTGATCTAGCGTCTTCGCACGCATTGCGGGCCTATTGACGCTAGATAATTTTGGCTCGAGATGAGCCACGCATAGACAAGAAGAATTAAATTCCGAACAGCCTTTCACGAGGAACTGCGAGAATTTTGTTAGCAGTATTTACAGGAGTACGATCAGTCTGGGTGGCAGACGTAGAAAGAGGTTAGAGAAATGGGATTCGGGCACAAGCCGCGCGCTCCATGCGACTGGGAGCGTATATACACTCCCATACCTACTCAGCTTGATAGCGCTCTGCGTTTTCTTTTCTAGATCGGCTCGTGCCCGAACACCCAAGCTAACAGAACCTTACCTCAGTTGACGTTGCGATTTGATTTGCTTGCCTAAGCTGGTAGTAACGTTTTCTGCATCTTGTACACAAAACTAAATAGAATTGACTGAGGAGCATTGACAAATAATGGGTTCCTCGCTGTTTGATATTTGTGTGTGCGCTTGTTGTTCAGCTTGTACGATGTTTTTTTTTACCCATTGCTTGCGTAGGATTTGTACTAATTTTTGTACTAATTTTCTCAGTACTAATTCTTTTAGACAAATATTTTTCCTTTCTTTTTTTTTTGCTACATTCCATTTGAAGGGGTAAAATTTGTATTCGTTCCCAGGACCCCGGCCCAAAACCACGAGCATGTCGAAACATTTGAAACAAAACACAATTTTAAATCCCTTAATAAATACATCACTCAGGCCTTAGAATCTCACAAGTTGCCAACAAGGGTCCGTGCATGTGCGTTTCTTCTGAGTATGAATTTGTTTTTTTCAGCATCACTATTTGCAAGAATTTTTTTTTTACCAAAATGCTTGAATTTTTTTCACGTGAAACCTAAATAAAAAATGGTGAAAACAATCACAACTTTTATTCATATATTTTGGCTACACCACGCGACTGCATGGTTTTAAAATTAATGTTTTTCTAATTTATACTTAACACTCGAATTAAAGCGGAATAGGAACTTCAGGCAGTGAAAGTGGAATTTCCCTCCTTTTCTTTGAGATGTGTTTTCGAAGTTTTCCATGATTCTTTTCAACTCTTTTGCGACCTTTCTCCTCTGAATGAATGTGAAAATGCGACTGCTCCTATCTTTCCCCAAGCTTTAGAGCAGTTTTCAATTGAGTGTCGTAAAACCAAAACCAAAGTAATTACTCTGACCAATCACAGCAGTCGTAAACAATCCAATGAACCAATCAGAGCTCGAAGCAATTACATGTCGGCGGCGCCAAGCGCGGGAAAACGCGTGCGAGGAAGTCACGATTGGTTTTGGTTTCACTTCTGATTGGTCGAGAAAGTGACGCGAGATTTTTTAGCCAATCACAAAGCGTAGCAATGCAAAACCAAAGCAATTGTGTAATTACTTTCGATACTCAATTGAAAACTGCTCTATAGGGACCGACCATTTCCCTTTTTAACTCGTAAATAAGCGAAGCGTTATGAACAGGTTATCGCTGACAGGGACAAATATGCAAATTTTCACTCACTCACTCCTTCCATGGGCTGTAAACGTTTTGTCACATAATGTTTTAAATTACCGTTTTGTTACGAATGCGTTGCGTAACAAGATGAACGTGAATCCAGCGATAACAATAACTAATTCATTGTAAACAGATATGAACAACAATAATCTTAAAGATGTTTCACATTTAGAGTCCTTTGATGAATAAACCAAATTTATGTCTTTCATGTCTTAGCGTGACACAAATACGCATTGTTTGAAATAGGAGAGAAATGAAACGTGTATGCGCTAAACGTCAACCTGCTTATGCCATCAGTGGATTTGTTCTTCAAGTGAAAATCCTTGCGTTTTTCTACTGAACAGTGTATGTAGACCTTAAATATCGCACGTATCATATCGCGGATTACAGTATTTTAAAAGATATCAAGCCGTGTTTATAATTTAAACATACCGTACATTGCGTTACGCGTAGAAAAAATAAACTAAACTGACTAATGATGATATACCGTGTCAATACATCGGAGAAATAAAACGCAAACTAAATGAACGCTTTGGTGAACATCGCCGCTCTGTAGAGAATCCACATCATCTCAGCTGCCCTACTCCTATATCAGAACACTTTAATCTACCGGGACACTCTACTAAGGATATGCAACTTATACCACTGGAATTCATATGATGCCCGATTTAGGGTGTTAGCTCTATTGTACATTGTACACATTCATTGTATTAGGTAAAATTATGTATTCTAATATATTCTATGGTATTGTATTCTATTGTATTGTCGTTCTTTTGTGCTCTAATATTCTATTGTTTTAACAAAAGAATAAGTGTTACCCCTAAATCGCGCATGGTATACTGGAATTATACATAATAGCAGAGACTATGTACGAAAAGCGCGTGAAGCATTTCTCATAGACAAAGTAAAGACGTTAGAAGCACTTGGAATCAACAAACGCGACAAACTTCATTAACTTTCTCGTCATTAGTCAGTTTAGTTTATCACCCGTCAAACCCTTCACCAATCATATTCATTGTTTTTGTCATTCTTTAGTATTTTCAAAACCACTTGTATAACGTTTTTACAGTTGTAATCATTTACAGTGCTAGCCCCTGAAGAAGCTTTGTTTTGCACAGCAAAATATTGGGCACTATTATATTCCACTTTTATTTTATTTTATTTTATTTGCTTCTGCTTCTGTTTTTCTCCCGTAAGGATCAGTTTGCCGTTTCTTTTGATTAATAATAAGTCAGACTCGTACGACATACTGTTTTAGCTGGCTAAGCTTCCTTCACTTGCCAACAGATGACTTCAGGAAATAGCTATTCTTATGTTCAAGGCAAAGAGGAATTTACTACCGTATCATGTACAGGAAAACTGTGAAAGGAGATACTATTTAAGAAACTCGGATTTTAATCTGCCTCGTTTTAATTCGGTTAAATACGGAAAGCACTCGTTAACCCTCGGAAGTACAAGGGGGGGGGGGGGGGGGGGGGGGGGGTGGATGCCACGCCACCCCCCTTAAGGTTTTTCTCCAATTCTTTCAAGAACAGTTTATCAAGTTAGTACATGCTGTCTTCAGTAGCTGTTCGTTTATCCTTGAGACACATTTTGATAAAGTTTGGCGACAATCGGTTGCTATGGTAACGAGATATGACGTCATAAGTGGAGGCCATTTTGGATGACGTCACGGACCCTAAGGAGCGCCATATCGCATAATATTTACCTTATCTTCTTAAAACATGTCCTTTTATCAAAGAAGGAACCACGTTTTACACCTTCTTCTCTACAGCTTGGTGAAAAACGATAAATATGACATCGCATCTGCTGCACATCCACTAACGTCATCTACATGATCCAGTGCGCCAAATACCATACGCAATACATTGGTGAGACAAAACGACAAGTCAGCGATCGATTTGGGGAACACAGACTTGCAGTTGAGAAGGTCTTGAAGAAGGAACATCAACCGACTGCCGTGTCAGAGCACTTTGCTCTCACCGGACACTGCATTAACGACCTCCAGATCATCCCATTATAACTCATTAATTCTAATAGACATGATCCGTAAATCGAGAGAATCATATTTAATCACTATAGCCAATACACTTGAACCTAATGGCATGAACAGACGCGACGAAATTTAAACTTCCACGTATTTATTCAGGTAATAATCATTACTAGCCGTTTTTAGTTTTCAACCGTTACTTGCATTGTTTATTAGCCTATCATGTGTCAGGATTTTATCTTAGCCCTTTTTAAATATCGTAACCGTTTGTTTCCATCTTCACTTTCTCTAACCAAAATGTTGGGCAATATTTAAGAAACCAAACAAATTCAGCTGTCCGATCAGCCGTGTATGTTAAAGTTTTTTTTATCTTGTAGAGCACATCACAGATTATCTGTTACATATAAAATATTTCCGAAATATTGTAACATCGCAAAAACTCAAGGGAGGGATTTTAATACGTACTTACAGTGTAAATAAACCGCCTCAGGAGGAAAGCAGAACAAAGATGAAACTGCGATGCGAAGAAAAATGTCGACTACCACTGCAATGCCACAAATTCGTCGGAATTTCGGCAAAAATTCGGCCAGACGGAAAGTCCCTTAACCACAGTCCACGACGTTTGGAGTATTTCGGTAGCCTTGTCCTGGCGTTTCTACTCCCGCCCCGCCATTTTGAAAGCGAAAGCCCTGGGACGAGGTAAAGTTATTTTCAGCCTAACAAGAAGGCAGTCTCCACCGCGGTCAAACGTCCGAGACGTTTTTCGTTTTATTTAGTGGGATTTTAAATTAAATGGAAATATGGGCAAGGATGTATAAAATTAGTTGACGTTATTATCTTTCAATTTTTCTCAAAATGATGAGCTTTTTCCGTTGAAAACGGACCAAAACTCTTTGCGCCTGATCGAAAGCATTATGTTGGCAAATGGCGCCGACAATTCTGCAGTTCACAGTTTTTAAACGCTTAGAACTTTTTTAGTAAACTTTCAAAACGTTTGGTAAATTGACATTGTATTGGCAATATATTAAACTTTAAACAGGGAAAATGACAACCTTAACTTTTAAGTACTTTGCTTAACTTTTGCAAACTTCTCTCGTTTGACCGCGGTTAAAGGCAGTCCAGATGCACGATATTCGCGTCCTGTTTTCGTG
The DNA here is from genome assembly GCA_024195265.1 of Dendrophyllia cribrosa. NCBI lineage: Eukaryota > Metazoa > Cnidaria > Anthozoa > Scleractinia > Dendrophylliidae > Dendrophyllia > Dendrophyllia cribrosa. The sequence goes on along the minus strand of JAJLRJ010000009.1, from coordinate 29,723,061 downwards.
TCTACATGAACATTCTGGCGTAGAGCTTGACGTGTGTTGTGTCTTTCAACCGCTGTTTACCCTTGTCATACAATTCAGTCAATTTTGACTGAGAAACGTTTGCCCCTCACGGCACAGAATAACAAATAAAAATTGAAGTTTAAGATTATGGATTTTTTCTAAATGATTTATTTTTTCATTGTTTCAGACAGATTTTGATGCGATAAAATTGCCGGGTACTGAACTTGGGAGGTCGATTGGACGTTAAGTTATTTGTTTCGTGTACGCTTATGTGCGAGGAAGCCAACTGAAATGTGCTTCAAAGACTTCCGTCTGTCCTATTTTAAATATTCTGCTTAGACAACTTTTGTCGCTCTTGCCATCTGTCTCTTTTGCAACTGAACAAATCCTCCTTTCATGTCCTTTCGATTACAGACCATTGAGCGGTGAAAAATGTGTGCGACTGTTTCTTGTACTAGATCATAATATGAATACAAGAGAAGGTACTGCATTCAGAAAATGCAATCATTTGTTAACTTTTTGTTTTACTTCAAAATAATCTTAGATATTCACTGCATAGAGTATACCGTTTGATATCACTTGTTTGGCCTGGGAAAAGGTTCTTGTACTTCATTCAGGTGAGGAGAAGTGCGAAGACAATGTACACATTTCATAGTGAAAATGTATAACAATCTATTTCCTATACAGTTACCTTGAAATTTAATTAAGCCAGAGACACACCAGGTGATTTTAAACGCCGATGGGGGCAATTTTTATCGCAAGCGAATTTCGACGCTGCGACAGTTGGCGATTTTTCGGGCAATTCTCGCTGCTCATGTTCGTTTCGAGGTCTTTCTCTGTGTTGAAAATGGCGTATACACAAGGCTCTGATACAACATTTTGCCTACACTTCCCAGAAAGACACACACAACTGTATAGATACAGGAGCCGGTAGGTCAGCAAGGACCTCATAGCCAGTTTATTGCAAGACTGCCTTCAACTTATCAGCGTACCCTTAATTTCAATACTCGTTATCACAAAAGATCGATCTTCATAAAAATACCTAAGTACGACACCACAAGATACGAAAACCCAAAACCACTTTGTGGAAAAAAGGGAACGTGTACCCCCCGCACGCTGAAATCAGATGCAGTGCCGCCAACTCTGGGGCTGAGGTACACGTAAAACTAACAAATGAATGGGGTTAGTTTCTAGAGAAACTGTGGTGCTGCGTCGGTGGGGGGATGAAACACGAGAATTTAGTTTTATCGACTGGGTAACACCGTAAAAAGATTCAAATAGCTGACGTTTCGAGCGCTAGCCCTTCGTCGGAGCGAATCGCTCCGACGAAGGGCTAGCGTGTTACACGTAAAACTGATAATTACTAAAAGTAAATATCTCAAAATTTACATTAGAAAATTTTGGTGTTCGAGCAAGTGCTGACCTAGTATGATTCAAATTCGTAACGAACGACTATACATATCTCAGAAACATACCCATAATTCCCTTAACGCGGACCCAGTCTTCTGGTATGTGCCGGTAAAATAGCTACCTTATTCTTTCTAATTTTCGCGCGTACTTAATTTCGCGAAAATACGGGAGCTGTATTTCAGATTTCATGAAAAACGTAAAGTAAAGTGTACTTAATTTCGCGATTTTTCCATTTCTTTAATCTCCCAATCCCTAAAAGAATGTTCACAAAATAGCTATATAGAAATATCAAGAGTTACGCGCTTTCTCCTTTTAGACCTTTTACGAGGTGGCGTCGTCAACGTTGAGGTTCCCGAGTCAAATCGTCGAGATCGCCTCAACCTTAATAATTTATGCATTGTTTTGTTATAAAGTATAATATGGTATTAAATTTCGCGATTTTTATTTTCGCGCTCTCTTTTTTCGCGAGTATTAATTGTCGCGATTTTTTCCAAAACGCGAAAATCGCGAAATTTAGTGAGAATAAGGTATTTCTGTCTGTTCCGCGATGCTACATTGTCAGAAAAGCCATATCGCGCAATCTGATTGGTTGAATTATTTGTCGATTAGCCGCGACGATGGTATAAAATCGCTGGAACGGGCACACAAGGTGAATGACGGCGAATTTTATCGCCGATATCTGACATGTCAGATAATAGTCTATTTCCGAGTTGCTCTTAGCCTCCTTTTCATAACGATATGGATATAAGTTTTACTTGCATGTGAAAGAAAACGCATGTTCATACGAATGGTTTCGCACTTGGTCTCAGTTTGAAAAGGAGGCTAAGAGCAACTCTGAAATGGGCTATTGCCATGATCGCCGTCGCAGAACCGAGCAAATAACGGTCACTTCGCTCCATAGTCAGTTCGCTCCCCGTCAGATCTCGCCCCAAAAAAGCTAATCGCTCCCTACCAAAGTTACTTCGCCTCCTGTGTGAAACGACTGAAATGTTTGAAAAATTGACTCACTTGTTTTAGATCAAATATGCTAAACTCAAAGCAACGTAGCTGCTTTTCACTTGGAGATTTTCGCCAATCGCGTGATGTGTCGCTCGCTTTACAAATATGACTATGTACTAATCTATCACAAATAACTGTCCTCAAACATAAATGTGATAACCTACTAGCTATTATGCCCTTATCAGCGGACACCCTGGGGGACACCGGAGAAACCCGGGCATTTGCATCATAATATCAACAAATCCATGTGGCCATCCTAGTCCTGTCATCCGGGCTCTCACTAAATCAGCCTATTGCAAATGTGATAATCACCCCACTACCTGGCTACAAAAGTGTGCCAATCCTATGGGCTGCCTCCCTAGGATTCCCCCCGCTGAATGACCACTGTGATCTGTTAAAAAGAGCCCGCCTAACAAGTTTGTACCAAAGGAGACTACAAAGCATCGCAACTTTAATGTTCAAAGTTAATAATGGCCTAGTGTCTAGTTATATCAGAGAAATCTCTGATTCTGCCCCTACAGGATATAACCTGAGAAATACGGATTTCAATATTCCACGTTACAATTCAGTACATTATGGAAAGCATTCTTTGCGCTACTTCGGACTCTACTTTTGGAGCAAATTAAATCACAGTGACCGGAACAAACAAACAATGAAAAGTTTCACATATAGTATTAAGAAAAAAGATCTATCTTTATTAATAGCGGGTGACTGTAAAAACTGTAATTTATGTAATTGAGGACTTTCTCATTTTCTGACTCAGGAAGAATTTTTATCTAGTTTCTATTTCATTCTGAAAAGCTGGGTCTTTCTGCGTGTACCGGTACTCATTGTCTTCTATTGTTTGTGAGCCATTGTATTTTTGGTCTTGTTTTTCATTTGTATTATTGTCGTTCTTTGTTACTTTTGTTTTACGTCACTGTGCTCCGGTAGTAATTTATTTTAATATTATTTATTTTAATATTTTGCTGAGCGCATGATTAGTTTAGTACATATCTTACTCAATTCTACACTCTTAAACTTTAATATTTGTATATTTTTTATATTTATATATTTATATTTTTATATTGAATGCTCTATATAGTGTCACCAATTAGTTTATTTAGCTAAATACCATTGACACTTAAATAAAGTTTAATTCATTCCAGTACATTAAATAACATTTCTACTAACATGGTGCAGGAGAGTGGTTTCGCTGTCAAACATGACAGCCACTAAGAATTATGAATGGTAGAATGAATTATAAAGGTAGAAAAGGTTTATCTATTGAAATTATTTATTTATTAAATAAATTATTTTATATGTATTTCTTTAACCTTGTACTCCTTGTGCACATTTTAGTGACCCTATGTGAGAGTCCTAGGCATATTTTATTATCACAAATTAAATTTAACAAAATCTTACTTGTAACCCTTTTCCTATTTGTGGGCCAATTCCAGGGCGAATTCCCGCCCGGGGTGAAATTTTAGCCCGGTAGGCGGGATGGAATTTTGTTGCGATTACATGACGAATTTCAGCTCGGGCTGACAGCCCACGCGGCCATCCTGTTTCACTGAAAACAAATCATTGCGCATCCCCGAGTGCACCTTTCTACCCAGGTGACCTCACTTTTCAGCCAGGGCTGAAATTTCATTCTGATTACATGAGGTTTTTCAGCCCGTTTGCCCGAGCTGCAATTTCCAGCCCGGTTTTGAAACCGGGCTGAGAGTTCCTTTATGCAATCGCGAACGTCGTTTTAAGAAGATTTGTTCAAGAAACCGCGCTGAAATCTTAGCCAACCTAACCGGGCTGAAATTATCCATGTAATCGACCCCTTAGTCTTTATCTTTGACCAAAATAACTCCATTCCTTGCTTCAGGTGTAACCCTAAAATCAACATCCAATTAATACCAAAACAATAAGTCTATCCCATCTCTTAGACCTGATGTAAAATGCCGCTTACACAACTGCTGGACACCTCTCTAAGGTGGACATGAGGCAGGCTTGCTGGTTCTGGCTGAATTTCACTGTTTGTCTATAACTAAACTCTCTATAAGGCGGACACCTCTCTAAGGTGGACATGAGGCAGGCTTGTTGGTTCTGGCTGAATTTCACTGTTTGTCTGTAACTAAACTCTCTATAAGGCGGACACCTCTCTAAGGTGGACATGAGGTAGGCTTGCTGGTTCTGGCTGAATTTCACTGTTTGTCTGTAACTAAACTCTCTATAAGGCGGACACCTCTCCAAGGCAGACATCAGTGGTTTGCTGGTTCTGGCTGAATTTCACTGTTTGTCTGTAACTAAACTCTCTATAAGGCGGACACCTCTCCAAGGCAGACATCAGTGGTTTGCTGGTTCTAGCTGAATTTCACTGTTTGTCTGTAACTAAACTCTCTATAAGGCGGACACCTATCCAAGGCAGACATCAGTGGTTTGTTGGTTCTGGCTGAATTTCACTGTTTGTCTGTAACTAAACTCTCTATAAGGCGGACACCTCTCCAAGGCAGACATCAGTGGTTTGCTGGTTCTGGCTGAATTTCACTGTTTGTCTGTAACTAAACTCTCTAAAAGGCGGACAACTCTCCAAGGCAGACATCAGTGGTTTGCTGGTTCTGGCTGAATTTCACTGTTTGTCTGTAACTAAACTCTCTAAAAGGCGGACAACTCTCCAAGGCAGACATCAGTGGTTTGCTGGTTCTGGCTGAATTTCACTGTTTGTCTGTAACTAAACTCTCTAAAAGGCGGACAACTCTCCAAGGCAGACACCTTTCTAAGGCAGACACCTCTCTAAGATGGACATGAGTGGTTTGCTGGTTCTGGCTGAAATTCACTGTTTGTCTGTAACTAAACTCTCTAAAAGGCGGACAACTCTCCAAGGCAGACACCTTTCTAAGGCAGACACCTCTCTAAGATGGACATGAGTGGTTTGCTGGTTCTGGCTGAATTTCACTGTTTGTCTGTAACTAAACTCTCTAAAAGGCGGACAACTCTCCAAGGCAGACATCAGTGGTTTGCTGGTTCTGGCTGAATTTCACTGTTTGTCTGTAACTAAACTCTCTAAAAGGCGGACAACTCTCCAAGGCAGACATCAGTGGTTTGCTGGTTCTGGCTGAATTTCACTGTTTGTCTGTAACTAAACTCTCTAAAAGGCGGACAACTCTCCAAGGCAGACATCAGTGGTTTGCTGGTTCTGGCTGAATTTCACTGTTTGTCTGTAACTAAACTCTCTAAAAGGCGGACAACTCTCCAAGGCAGACATCAGTGGTTTGCTGGTTCTGGCTGAATTTCACTGTTTGTCTGTAACTAAACTCTCTATAAGGCGGACAACTCTCCAAGGCAGACATCAGTGGTTTGCTGGTTCTGGCTGAATTTCACTGTTTGTCTGTAACTAAACTCTCTAAAAGGCGGACAACTCTCCAAGGCAGACACCTTTCTAAGGCAGACACCTCTTTAAGATGGACATGAGTGGTTTGCTGGTTCTGGCTGAAATTCACTGTTTGTCTGTAACTAAACTCTCTAAAAGGCGGACAACTCTCCAAGGCAGACACCTTTCTAAGGCAGACACCTCTCTAAGATGGACATGAGTGGTTTGCTGGTTCTGGCTGAATTTCACTGTTTGTCTGTAACTAAACTCTCTAAAAGGCGGACAACTCTCCAAGGCAGACATCAGTGGTTTGCTGGTTCTGGCTGAATTTCACTGTTTGTCTGTAACTAAACTCTCTAAAAGGCGGACAACTCTCCAAGGCAGACATCAGTGGTTTGCTGGTTCTGGCTGAATTTCACTGTTTGTCTGTAACTAAACTCTCTAAAAGGCGGACAACTCTCCAAGGCAGACATCAGTGGTTTGCTGGTTCTGGCTGAATTTCACTGTTTGTCTGTAACTAAACTCTCTATAAGGCGGACAACTCTCCAAGGCAGACATCAGTGGTTTGCTGGTTCTGGCTGAATTTCACTGTTTGTCTGTAACTAAACTCTCTAAAAGGCGGACAACTCTCCAAGGCAGACACCTTTCTAAGGCAGACACCTCTCTAAGATGGACATGAGTGGTTTGCTGGTTCTGGCTGAAATTCACTGTTTGTCTGTAACTAAACTCTCTATAAGGCGGACACCTCTCCAAGGCAGACACCTCTCTATGGCAGACACCTCTCTAAGATGGACATGAGTGGTTTGCTGGTTCTGGCTGAATTTCACTGTTTGTCTGTAACTAAACTCTCTATAAGGCGGACACCTATCCAAGGCAGACATCAGTGGTTTGTTGGTTCTGGCTGAATTTCACTGTTTGTCTGTAACTAAACTCTCTATAAGGCGGACACCTCTCCAAGGCAGACATCAGTGGTTTGCTGGTTCTGGCTGAATTTCACTGTTTGTCTGTAACTAAACTCTCTATAAGGCAGACACCTCTCCAAGGCAGACATCAGTGGTTTGCTGGTTCTGGCTGAATTTCACTGTTTGTCTGTAACTAAACTCTCTAAAAGGCGGACAACTCTCCAAGGCAGACACCTCTAAGGCAGACACCTCTCTAAGATGGACATGAGTGGTTTGCTGGTTCTGGCTGAATTTCACTGTTTGTCTGTAACTAAACTCTCTATAAGGCGGACAACTCTCCAAGGCAGACACCTCTAAGGCAGACACCTCTCTAAGATGGACATGAGTGGTTTGCTGGTTCTGGCTGAATTTCACTGTTTGTCTGTAACTAAACTCTCTAAAAGGCGGACAACTCTCCAAGGCAGACACCTCTAAGGCAGACACCTCTCTAAGATGGACATGAGTGGTTTGCTGGTTCTGGCTGAAATTCACTGTTTGTCTGTAACTAAACTCTCTAAAAGGCGGACAACTCTCCAAGGCAGACACCTCTCTAAGGCAGACACCTCTCTAAGATGGACATGAGTGGTTTGCTGGTTCTGGCTGAAATTCACTGTTTGTCTGTAACTAAACTCTCTATAAGGCGGACACCTCTTTATGGCAGACAGCTAGAGCTGGTCCCGAGGGAGTCAAAGCTCAGTGTAGAAACTTACAGAAATAAGCCGAACTGTCACTCTATTGCTGGCTTAACCCTCTCACTCTCAGAGTCGAGTATGAAGACATGTGCTGCAGTTCTAACTTTTGAGTCTGTTGACAAAACCCTATGGTGTGACCATTCAAATGAAACCTCTTCAGCAGTACTTTTGCATGGTACCATTTGTTTTTCGATATTTGACAAAATGAAATTTGGTGATTTTTCTTGAATTTATTTTTAATGTTTGGCACTATTGAGAGTTTAAAAAGGGATACTGTCCTGCTAAAAGAACGAAATCGTGTTTACTGAATTCTCATGTTATATCGCCGAATGCCACCAATAATAAACAACTACATTGGATAAAGAGATTCTATAGAGCAAAGAATGGAAGTGGATTACAGTTCATCGATTTTGATTTTGTGACAGACGGTCAAGAAATCAAAGTTTCCATTCTGGTGGAATTTTGAGGATTTTTTGTCGTTATTATTTTTTTTTTTTAGTACAGTTTTATTGGCTTCTTCAAAAACAACACATGATACAGCGCTGGTAAAAACTCAAAGTTTTATGTCATCCATCACACTTTAATCTTCAATTTAATTGAAGATAAAAGTGTGATAGTAATACTTCATAATAATCTTCTGATGTTTTTTATTTGGTGTGATATTTATATATATAAATTTGGTTTGAAAAAAAATTGACGTGATAAGCCAAAATTGGTTAGCAAGTGCAAAAGTTAGTGTCACACATTGATTTATCCTTGCATTTAAGAAATGTAATACACTGCATTGTTATACAGACACAACAGGACAGAGTCAAATGTTCATATTACTTTTAAGTATGAAGGACTAGCTGTTCAATACTGATCGATACAAAATACAATTTGAACTTCTTAGAACTTTCTAAGTACATGTTGAACACGTCAAAATGCCCCCTACCCACCCAGGAGCAATATGTGTTAAAATGAAACAAGGTATTGGATTCATTTTCTCAAGCCCAATACCCATGCGAGTGCATGGAGAAAATATTTTCTCGAGCCATTCAAAGAAATGAAGTGCTTTCTTTATATCCACATTGTAGGATGTGCTAAGTGTGTTCCAGCTCACATGACCATGGACTTTTTCAGCATCGTCAACTTTTATGTCTGTTACCTTGCTTTTTACCATTGGATTTCTGTGCATCTCAGGATGAAACTTGAACATTGATAAAATATCCTCTGCAGTGGGGAGAGTGTCTTTGCTCCAAGGAAACAGGCAAGTTTCGATGAGGCCAACACCCTCATTACCCCAAATTGCTATTAATAGAAAAATAACAATTGCATGAGATTACCTATTTAGGGTCATTTTCTTTTTACAGTGAGGCCATTAAAGCCGTAGAGAATAGTAATACTTTGACTAGTAAGTTTCTTTATGCTACAGACCCTGTGTTAAGATATGACAGATGTGGGCTATACTTGACTTGTAAAGACTTGACATCTTGCATGTCTCAAGCATAATTTTCATTTATGTGACAAATAAAATTACCCAAAATCATGCAACCATCAATATGAATCAGTTTGACCTATTCACCTGGGAAAATTATGGAACCTGGCTTGATTTACCCGGGAAGAATTTGGGTGAATTTGCCCTAGGTAAGTTGACTTTCCCTGGGTTAAAAGGTGTACATCATGATGTGAACAGCCAAACTTCTCTACATTGGCCACCAAGAGACATAGGCTGTTGTACAGAGGAGCCTGTTATGCGGACATTCTTATCCTGTGTATATGCAAAGCGTTGAACGAAATATAGTATATGAGGTCAGATATGCAAATTTTCACTTGTTCCATCATCTTTAAACTTTTTAATTCCTCAGTGTATTACGTTAAAAGATGATTGCTGTAGTAAACATTTTTTAATTTCCCAGTGTAATTATGTCATCCAGTTGTCCAGACAGTCTCGTTTCAAACAATGCATATTTATGTCACGCTAAGATGTTTTGGTTTTTTTAAATCTGTTCACTCTTCAATTCTTTGACTTCAAACTCATTATAGAATATTAAAACTGATCTGTGGACTTAACTTTACATTGTTTTGTATTCACGAGATGGCTCTTAGAGCCCTTTGATCAATTTGAGGAAAGTCTGTGGACTTCTTTTGAGAAAAGACGCTTTTTAGACCCCTCCCCCATTTCAACACCTTATCGTTATCACCTCTGCCTTGGCTATAACTGACGTAATTGCCTTTATAGTGTGCGGTGTCTGGCACATGTTGGAGTATGTTGTCTCAGACGAATGCTTCAACACTGAAAAAAAACAGCCAAGAGAGGTCGAAAACCAAAGCAATGCGGAACGTCAGATTTCTGTAGGATATGTAGATGTTTGTTTCCCATCTGTACAGGTAATTTTGGTAAGATTGGAACGGAAAATTTGTTCCACGAAACTGTCCGTCAAGGTGTTACCAGACGCAAGTTGGCGGACATTTTGAGCGATATTGGGTTCGTTGTTTCAGAAAATGAAGAGAGATCAACCAGTACCACAACATTACTTTTGGTTAATTGTTGCTGTTTTGCAGACGAAAACAACTGATAAATTAGACTTTTCCCAAAACCAGTGGGAAGAATGGCGACGACATCCTTCGCCTCGAGCAAGCTTAAAATGGCTTCTTTCTGTTCTTCTTTAGGGCAGGAATACCAGTATACTTTTCAACACACTCGTCCAGCAAACGCTCCATGATCTACTTTGTTCATCGCTGATCGAAAACCAAAGTTTCAGTGAAAGAAACTGAGAGAAACAAGTTTGTTTACATGTCAATTTCGTGTGAAGATCGACCTGTTGTGTCGTTATGCAAATTGAAAAGTGTCGTGGTGAGCGCCTCGAAGTGATGGCAGTTGTTGTTAATCGCATGACGCGCGACTGATGGCCGTTGACATGTTGATAACAGTTTAATCACCTTTTAGCCAATGGCATTTTTCTTTTTCAGGAAAAACCTAATTCCCAGGGTCCTCCTCTTCCCGCCCCCTGGAGCAAGAGAGAAGAGAGGTCTCTCTCTCGCTCCAGGGGACGGGAAGAAGAGAGACCCTGGGGACAAGGTTGTAAATTCACTTTTTTAGAAAGAAGTCCACAGACCCTATTTATTTTTTCTGTCGCCCTAGGGGCTTGTTCTCGCACTACACGCTTGCACTTGCACGCGTTCGCTTCGCTCACGCTGGGCTAAAAAAAAAACGGTCTGTAGACAGACTAAAATTCACATACAGTACTTGCGAGCTTTTGGGGAAATATTACCGGTACTTGTACAAAAAATAATCATAATAATAATTTATTATGAGTATTTTTTTAATGTATAACTATTCATTGATCAATCAAAGTATGGTTCTACACATGCTAGAAGTTCAGATGACATAGCATTTCGCTAAATTATAACAAGCACTTTTTATATACTGAATGATTTTACCGAGTTTAAATAAAGTTATATGTATGTATGTATAAGCACCCCTCTATATTTAGCCCCACTCTCTCATACCCCACCCCCACCCCCCCCCCCCCCCCCCCCCCCTCCCACCCCCCAACACATTTGAAATAAATCAGCCCCTGGAGGGCTTAATAGAGGTACAGTCAAACCTCCTCAGAATGGACACCAAATTAACAGGTCTGTACTACATCAAAGGTGACAGTATTATGGAGCTAGAGTTTGTCTCTGGAACCAAGTAAACTATCTGTAACAGAGGTGTCTACATTACAGACGTATTCATAACAATTATATAAGACAAAGAGCCTTTCAATAGCTTTAACTAAAAGGTTTTCTTTAGATGACATAACATGCAAACAATCAATGTAAGACATTATCAGATTCATTTTCAAATTGAAACACTTACTGCAGTCCAACTGAAGTTCTTCTGGTTCCGCTGCCTTTTGTATCCTAGACAGTATATACAGAGCACGACAGAAATCTCTATACTTCAGCTCACGATGTGTCTCAAGTTCATAATCTGCCAAATGAACAACGCCACACTTCCAGCGCTTTGGTGGATCAGAGAAGACCCAACCCTCTGGATCATCAGTTCGTCCCCAGTAACAAAACCAGTTGTTAGGATTAGTCCACATGTCCAGAAGGCCTGAGGGTTGCTCTTCAACTTCCAGGTTATAATGGCTGTAAACATACCTTTTATAGAACTGCTCTGATGAGAAAAGTTCCTGAAAAAAAGGAAGGCATTTTTAGGAAAAAAAATTGATCTTAATTACTGATAAATGGAATGTTAACAAGAATTCCCAGAATTCCATTGTGTCACTTTATTTATGGTTTATGGTTTAATTCCCGATAACGCTTCTTTAATTAGATGTACACAGTCAACTCTCTCTAAGATGGACACCGTCAGGACCAGTCCCAACTGTCCGTCTCAGAGAGGTGTCCGGCTTATAGAGAGTCGAGGTAACGTGACACCAGTAAATCTGAAATAATCAAGCTAAATTGACCTACATGTACGTACAATGAATACACATCTGTTTTAAGTCTGTTTAAAGTAGTTCACTTAAGCAAAACCTCAAACTGGAACAACTTACAATAATATTAGAAAAGTGGACTTGTTTGTTCATATTCAGCACCTACATTTCCGTTTTGAAGAATTTTTCACTAAAAAATCACTTCTCAAGTGTCCGCATTGACAGTTTCAAATTGTCTGCTGTCCGTCTTTAGTGAGGTGTCCATCTTATAGAGAGTTTTGTTAAGTAAAATGGATAATAAATGGCAGGGACCACCACCAGGTGTCCATCTTATAGAGGTGTCCGTCTTATAGAGGTGTCCGTCTAATAGAGGTGTCTGTCTTATAGAGGTGTCCGTTAAGAGAGAGTCGACTGTATTACCATTTTTATTGTAAATTATAAATGTCTCTCTTAATAAATTATATTAATAAAGTTACTGTATGCTTAAATTGTTTATTATTTTAAGCCAGCATACACTGTAATGCTCACTCCCTTAAGCCTAATAAAGGCACACTGTCACGAGGGAACATGCGCCAGTTTCCTGAATAAAAACTTGAAAAGTTCAGCCTAAATTTTTCAAGTTGAACTGTCAATTTCAAAATGGCGTTGACTTGTGGCAGAGGTCACAGTGGAAAACAAATAAACTTGGGATGGAGAAGGATATTTGGTACACCGAAAAGAGTGATGAAAGAGTGGTTGAAATCCCATAAACGTGTTTATTTCACAAGCTACGAAACTTGCCCCAATTCAGCCAATTTGGTCTTTGTGGCGCACTTGTTGTTGCTGGAATATTGCTCACATCACAAAAAAATTGATGTAGATTTTGAATGCTAAATAAAGCGAAATTTAGACATTAATTCAATAAAGCGACACTGGTGTATTCTTTTGTCCTTTGGGGTATTTCCAAGTAGACCAGAAGTGATCCTGGTTGGCGCCTGGTCTGCTAAAAGGCCAGGTAATGAGTGACTCGTGTCAAAATTGCATAAAATTAGGGGGTCACCAACTTCATTTCCTAGATAAGATATCTGAAAGGCAATGCCAATTTTGTCTGTTAAGTCTAAAAATATTGCAAATGAATATTTAAAATGCAACTTTTTTATGCCAAATTTTATATGAGTAGATCTGTTAAGCAAATTGATTCAACTGGAGACATCCCTTAAAGGAAATCAGTTCTAATCTTTAAAGATTAAGCATTTGCAAACTCTGACAGCCACAAGTAGGCAGGATTCGATGTCATGTGGGTAGAAAAATGGGAAATTTTTAAACTTCCTACATTGATTTTTTGTTCATTTTTTGTGTTAGTCCAGTAACTGGTAACCTCTATGTCATCACCTGTGTAAGTAGGTAAGTCCAACTTTCTGAAGCACAAAGTTGTGACGTGCCGAGTTTACCCGATGTATGAGACAGTTCAGATAGCTTCGGATTGCATTGGACGACTCGATTGTCAGTTCTGTTTGTAAGTACGCGCTTTGGATCCATGGGAAAGTAAACAATGCTTTCTCGTTCTTTTTACTGCTTTACCAAGCACAGCTTTCACCAAATGTGGCCAAGTATTGTTTTCAAATATTATTTTAAGTGTATTTTCGTGGTTTGGAAAAAGGTTTTAGTGAAAAGACAAGCTGTGAATCGAAGTGTTTGTTTGCATTTCATTTCTGTACCTTTGACCATTCAGAACTGTTTTTTTTTATTAGCGAAAGCATTATGCGAATCATCTTTCCGGATAAGAATGGCATTCTATATACACAAGAAAAATCGGAAATTTTAGAAAACATAATAAAAATAGGTTGCTGAATTAAATTACTTTGTGATGTGTATTACATTTTCGCAGATGCTAGCGATCCACGCCATTATTAGGATAAATAAACCTCCAGACTTCCAGAAGCAGAAAATCACTGCATTCTAATGAGTGTTTGACTTTTTTAATCAAAAGAGACATTTTCATTCAAGGGAATATGAATTTCATTCAAAAGTTACGACCTTTTATAGAAAAGATATTTTGGATTCAGTGGTCATAAAATCAAATTATCAAATTACGTTTCACATTAAATTTCCATAAAACAAAATTGTGTATTTTCGACAACACTTTGAAGAAACCGTGAAGCATGGAAAAAACTTATTATAGAGAATGCAATTTAATCAAAGCATTTTTTTTAAAGAACCAGCTTTATTGTATTGTATTGTTTTTATTACCTGTTAATTTAGGGCCTAATGGAAATCCGGGCAGGAGGGGGACTCTGGCTCAAAAATCAAGGTGCGAGGGTGGGTCTAGCTGGTCGGTAAATCTGGTCTGGGCGGGGGAGTAAAAAAAAAAAACCATTTTACGCAGGTTGCATGCAATTTAGTAACACAGGAATACTGATTCTTAATATTGAATATCAATTTTCTTTTTACAGCAGTAACCACATGCAGTCCTCGACTGCCTATTTTTTACAATCTGTTGAGAATTGGAAAAGAAAATTCATGTATACATGTAAAAAATTAGGGGTTACCAACCATCCAAGCAAGTTAAATTCAATCAAAGTTAACACAATGGCTACCAGCTCTTTTTGTGTTTAGATTTCTTTTCTTGTGCGCATGCTCATGCATGATGGAGCATGGTGTTGCGACTTGAATTGTATGCACAGTAAAGATGCGCATTAACAATTAGCACAAACGTCCACTCCTTAAGCAATTAACATTTAAAGTGGTACTATGATCAAAATTTTGCACTTCCCTTTCTCTTCAGTTTTGGAAAGTAGAAGTGCTAAATACTTACCATGCCAAATTTTAAGTTCAAATTCCAACGGGAAGAGCAGTTATTTTAAACGTAAAGTTCAGCTTCGGCTTGCCGCCATTACTCGATTTAAAAATGGCCGAGAACCACATAGGAAGCTGGATCTAGTTGAGTCGAGAGGAAGTTGACGTCATATTCGCAACATAACAATGGCCGCTTCGTTGCGTGGAAAGGCTGATCTCGCATAAACAAGACCTTTAGTTTGATCTTGGTGGTTCCAGGGCCTGCTTTATGCTGAAGATGTTTTTGTAAACGTTCGAGAAGATGCCTCCTGTTAATTTTGTACAACACGGGCGCCGAAACATTCTCAAAAGGCTGAATTTCTTTACACAAATTGTCTACCAGCCAGTTCTGTGAGAGTTCAACGCGCCGAACCACACAAGATGGATACTTTCTTTTGACAATACAGTATAACAGGGGAAACTCAACCACTAGGAACCAATTTATAATAGTCTTCTTCTGCTACTACCGCGAGATTTACTTTCCAAGGGAATTTGAGAGACTGAGTGAAACGCGTGAACCAGGAGGATTCGAAAATAAACTGTTGATTGTTTTCATGAATATTGTGAAACAACATACCGGGTGAGTGGCGTACATGTATGCATTTTTTGTTTCTCAAACGTGCACATCAACTGGCTATATAGCTTCTGAGGTTTGAGTTTTTTTTAAATACTCCATAGATACTACATGTTATACAAACTAATAGCTTATGACATAAATTGGCCTGGTTGTTTCTAAATATTCTCCTTTTTGTAGCACATTTTCAAATACACTCACATGAGACTGTATTTTCTGATTACAGGAACTGAAAATATTCTTGTTGTTATCCAATTTATTATCCGTGTTCTTAGTTTTCAATTTTAAAGTTACATCAAATTGTTGTTTATTGACACATGATAACTGTTGTATTGTTGTTGGTCATTGTTATTTATTCTGCAATATTTTCAGATTAAAAATTTAATAAAGCACAGTGCAGTGGGGCTGCATCCTTGATGCATCTTGTACTACTTTTTTTTACATTTTAAAGGGGTAATGTCTAGGGGATTTTGTTTTCGTGTGCAAAACTACTAATTATTTAACTAACTAACTTTGGCTCTTGGATCAAAGCGATTCCTTCAACAGAGAACAAGTAACAGAAATTAAGTGATTTTTCCAATACGCAAAGGAAGAATCATTTTTTTTATTTAAGTTGCAATCCAGTCCATGTGCAGTCAAAGACGCTTAATTATAGTTTCATTGTCAACAAAACTAAAGCATTATTTTTTTGATTTCCTTTACAAATGTGTTTTTTTTTACTTTCGAAAAGGTACTAGTAACAGGTTGCATTGCCCTAGTTATGAAACATTTCTGTTTACAATCAGGATAGCATACTCCATTTAAATTTGTTCCTTTTAGTCATATATATGTTTGGATTTAACATTGAAATCTACCCAAAATGAAACTGTGAGGCAATATCTCCCAAGGTGGTTTCTTCGAAGCACTCGGAGTGTGTGTGTGATGTAGTGAGCAATGTTGGATTATTACCCAGCCACTTTCTTTGTGTGTATTTGCAATACCTCTTTTCATTAACTTTCCTGTTAATGGAGAATCTGACCCCATAAACAACTAAGGATAAAGAAATGTTAACAGGTCAGATAACTAATTACCTGCAAAACCATCGTGCTTTCTAATAAAGGTACAGTTGAATGCTATTAGATATCTTTTATAACAACACAGTTGGAAGGGCAATTTTAAAGAAAAAACATTGGATTTAATTCAATTGGGACAGAGGAAACTGTCTGCAATAATCAATATTATTGTCAGTATTAAGCAGCATCTATAAAGCAGAGCTCCATACACAGTGTACTGTATACAAGCAAGATTAACTTTTTTGTTTATAAAACATTTTATTTACTTTAGTAAGCCTAGTTTTCATTTACTGCTATTTTCTGTGTTTTTTTTTTCATTGAGCTCCTGGCTCAGCACATAAAGGGTTCATGTAGAGTTTTGACATTTTTCACTGACAAAGTATTTTTTAGCCAATAATGTACTCTCTTGCTCAAGTAATAACAGGTTCATATAAGATAGAGTAAATGGAGCCAATCAGGCCAAAAGATCCTGTATTTTCACAGAAGGAAAGGACAAAATATATTTTCAAAGGTGTGGGATGCTTATGTCTAACCGAATCTCTTTTAAATCAGCTAATGGTAACCAGCAACAAGAGCAACAGAAATTATGGTATTTTGCTTTTGGATAATAAAACACAATTTATTGTAAGTGAAAAATGTCAAAAATCAAAATTAGCCCTTTATACACCTAGCTACTCAATGTATCCAGGGTGTATTGCAGGTAAGGTACCATCAAATAAATTATCAAGGTGTTTATTTGCAAACTAATGTACTTCAAGGAGCATTTCTGGTATGTACTGGAAATATACTGCTCGTGATGTTCTCTAGGAAGGGCCTTCCTCATACAGTGTCTGCATACCGGTAGTTCAACTGAACTCAACTTTGCAGGCAATTTCTTTCTTCAAAAGGAGGGGGGTTAATGGAGGATTTTCAGTATGTCAAATATCCAAGATATTTGGAGTTTTTTATGATCTGCTATTTTGCAGGGCCTTCTCTGAGGCCATGAGAACCTGGCTTTAATAAAGAATAAGAGCAAAATAAGAAACCACAGTATTGCCTTGTGATCTCTTGTGCTAAGCTACAATGTATTCCTTTCACCCACACACTGTTGAAACAGCAGTAAGTTTTAAGGCAACAAGATGATAGTAACATGTAACAGTATTAATAAATTTCTTTCTGCAAATTCCTTTCTTAGAAAATCAAATGGTTATATATATATATATATATATATATATATATATATATATATATATATATATATATATATCAATATGTTCATTCTTTCAAAACTTGCACATTAAACTTTCATATGCCTAATCTTGTGTGATTTTGGGAGAATTAAAAAAAAAATACACACTGACAGATGCTAGCTGTTCCAGACTTAAGAACCCAGTGCTTATTATTGTGTTGACTTTGCACGAGGCTGAGTAACTGATTTGCTTGATTCACTCGGATTTATGCATCCTTGGAGACCAAGGAGGGATAAGGAAATTTAACTACAGTGTATGTGCTACTGGTACTATTGACGGGGTTTACAATAATTCAAGATGTCAGCTACCTGAGCTGTACACTTGATGTCTGCAGTGTTATCAACAACAGTAAGAACAACATCGTTTACTTTTCTACAACACCAATTTATTCGTTTAGTTTTGCACTGTAGAAACTCAAGGAACTGAATCCAGTGAAAAATAGTAATCGAGCAGTTGACTTTATTTGCTCTCAGTTATGGCTAAACTTCAGTGTGGAATGCTAATACACGTATTGTAAACAAAAGTCAAGATTCGATGCTTCCGCAAACAGCCATTATAATCCGCTTACCAAACTTAAACGGGGAAAAGTTCACCATAAATATTTAAAAAAAATCCTTATCGTACCATGTATAAACGTCCGCTTGCTGAGTAAAAATTCCTTGAAATTGACGGTCTTCTTCGGCTTCTTGAGCCATGCTTGTTTCCCAATCGGCAGCTTATTCTCTGAAGCCATGCATACGTCACCAAATCCCCATGAAACGAAATAGGTCCTGAAAATTCATCAAGTTCTTCGCCAAAATTGTCCTTCGCAACGCTTTACGACGAACTGGAAAGTAAATTTTACGGCGAAGACGTCTCCAAATCCTTTTCTTTTGGTGGTTCTTTCGCTGTTGTCCAAGGAATGGCCCCGATCTTCGATCTTCGTTGCGAATATGACGTCACGAGACAACTCACACGTGAGACCGCTTTCTAAAATAATCACGGGCTTGACTTTTTAAACTGAGTAATGGCGGCCGGATTTTCGGTGGTTTTCGGCGGTTTTCGGCCAGCAATATCTAGATTCAGTAAGGTTATATCGTTCTAAATTATAGCGATTTATGTTATTATGAACTCATTGGATAAACTGAAGTAAAAAAAAGGCGAAAAGAAAGACAAAAATTTTCGTCGTAGTACCACTTTAACAAATGGCACATTAATCTTGTTTCTGTATACATTTATCAATACAATGATTTTACAGTACAATACAATACAATACAATACAATATCTTTTACAGTAATATGTAATACTTACTTTCCACAGCTTGCAGACTTGCATGCATTTGCTGACATCTGAAAGTGGCAAAAACAAAGCTATCTTCTCGATAACCTCTGGCAGGAGGTTGGGTATCTCTTTAGTGGCCATGAGTGTTGCAAGGCGCACTCACACCATTAACCTGTTCAAAGTCCACAGTACTGATTATGTTAAGCTGGAATTATTTCTCTTACAGTTTATCTGATAAAAAAAAAACGACAAGCAGATATCAGAATAAGTAATTTCTATATAAGACTGCCTGCAACTATCTATGTAATATATGAACTTGTAGAGGTTTTGTTATTGTATTATAAAATGCTCAAGGAAATGCACGCGCTATTATTGGTCAGGGCCTCTGATATTACGCAATGGTGCGATTTCGCATAATCGGCCTCAAATCGCATCCGATCGCATAATTCACGAAAAATCGCATAATTTGTAAAAAATCACACAAAATCGCATAATGTGAACAAGCCACACGATACACTATCGCTTCACCTAAGAAACTTAAGCTAAAATTTGTTTTCTTCTATTGAATTATCCTTATCAAATAAACAAACCGCCACTTTCGATCGAAACTGCGTTCGTTCTTGGCCACAACAAGCTTGGTAACCGCGTAAATTTCTTGAGCACGTTTTATTTAGCCTGGTTACTAAGGTTAACCAAGATGGCCGCTCGTTTTATACAGACTCTTTTCTTGGATTCTGTCGTTCGTTTTGGATGTTCCTTCATAGCTAAAAGCTTCAAAATGTCCCACAAAGATAGCGAGCACCGTTTTAAAACAGGTATTTTCGTTTTCTTCCTCTGAAACCTAATAAAACATGCATAAAAAAGTTCCCAAAAAAATCGCATAATTTGCATAATTTTCCGCATAATAGTCCTTGCTTATCGCATAATTTGCCACAAAAAAATCGCATAATTTCCATTTTTTATGGCGTAATATCAGAAGCCCTGATTGGTTAAAACAAGTTCATTATAACTCGATAATGCACGTGCGTGACGTAAGGTTCGTTATAACCGTTTTTGTTTTATAAAAGAAATAAAAAACTTGTTCCTCGTGCATTGTTGAGTTATATATTAAGCACTTGGGATTTTTTAAAACACTCGAGAAGTGCCAGAAGCACTCGCCTTTGGCTTATGCTTCTCTGCACTTCTCTCATGTTCTTAAAAATTCCGGCGTGCTTATATATCTCGATAATGCACTCGGCGCGTTTTTTATTTCTTTAATTAAACTTGTATAGTCTCTCTGTTGAAAACAGTTCAGTAGCACACAGATATTTCAGCAGAACAGCTGAGACAAGGCTTTAGTTGATCTATTCTTCTCAATGTTTTTTTTTTAAAAAGTTCGATTGCTTCACAGTCACACAAAATATAGCAAATGAACTCAAATCACTCTTAAAAATTATAGAATTATATGGTGCAAATCAGTCACACAAAATACCCGGGAAGGGGGGGGGGGGGGACTCCCATATAAAAATGACGGGGGTGCTCGTCGTACCTTTTAGGGGTCAAAATTTGTAGATTGGTACCGCTTAGGGTACTAAAATCTGAAATAAATACTGTTAGAGTTATCGCGGTACCTTTTAGGGTATGAGCCCAAAAAATATGACAGAATATGACATGTGTTGTTTTCGAATTGGTACCTCTTAGGGGTAAAAATTATTTTGAGCCACGCCCATCAAACAAGATTCTGGTACCTTTTAGGGTGTTTTTCGAAAATTTTTGACGAGCACCCCCGTCATTTCTATATGGGAGTCCCCCCACCCCCCCCCCCCACCCCCCCCGGGACAAAATACAGTTGAATCTTCATTTAGGGGACACCATTGGTCCCAGGATAAGTGTCCCCTTAATGGAGGTGTCCCTTTAATAAAAGTGATAATTACAAAGATTATTCTAGAGGCATTTTACCAGCTGGGACCAGGAGTGTCCCCTTAATGGAAGTGTCCCAAAGTATAGGTCCAAAAGTATAGGTTCCACTGTATAGCGAATAAACTCAGTGGTTCTAGAAAATTATGGCTGCAATACAGTGAAACTTAATTAAGTGCATCCCATATAAAGTGGACACCCTCTATTAAGCGGGCACCAACTTGGGTCCCGAAATTTTTTCCCATGTTTACTGTAAAACAAACTGTATCCAGCCAGCGGACCCCTCTATTAAGCAGACATGGACACCAAAATTAGGCCATTTTGTTACACGTAACCTGTATATTTAGCGGACATTTCAAGTGTTTTTAGAATGCATTTTCCTTAGATTGTGGGATTTTCTTCTACTTCTAAAAGCGTGTTTTCTGGTAAAAAGTAATTCAATGTGATACAGACATTTGCAAAATTGGTTTATGAATTTTAAAAATGTAATGAAATCAGTATCTGTGGGTATAATAAACATGGAGATACATGTATAAGAGGGTGGTGCAATGCATCAGAACCTGTTTCCAGCGGACACCCTGTATTAAGTGGACACTAGGGAGGGTCCTGGCAATATCTGCTTAATACAGGTTTGACTGAAGTTAAGTTCCATGTGCACATGGGGAGGCGGGGTTGGACCTAAATGTCCTGAAAATGTTATGTGAGTAACTTGTGAATATGTCCACAACCCCTTGGTAGTCTAAAAGAATCATTTGGGAAAATTAACTTGTGCTTCCTATCTAACAAGTCCTAACCCAGTTTTAAGGCCTGAATCAATCAGTCCCCACCGTCCAAACCACCAACCAGTAGTTTTAGAAGGTGTTCATGTGACGTCATGGACGCCATCTTGGCCGAACAAAAACAAGACTTCTCGTCATATCAACTCCTTTTTTATGTCAGTTCTACTGACACGGCCGCCGCTACCATTAATTCAACAATCGATAACCACCGGAGACGATTAAATTCTGGATTAGAAATGACATCCTAATATATATATAGCCTAGTAAATAACTATGATAAGCTAAAGTTTCGCCCACGAGGTGAAATAAACAACCTTGAGGTTTCAGCTTATAAGTTAAGCTTATAAGCTTTCATTTCGTTACATGATAGTTAGATAGTTTATATAGCCTATACACTACAAAATAATGCCCTTACATCGTGAGCAAGAAATATATCCATGCACTCACCTCGCTTGTTCTTCCGAACAGAGCGACATGTCAACATCAAGCATTCGGACCCAGTTCCTCAAATGAAGAAGAGGTCTATTTTTCTGGCTGGTGGTGGGAGGGGATAGACTGGTGCTTAATACTATAGTCGTTGGAAACATCTTTTAACATTATTGCCAAGGCTGATCGTGATCAATCTTCATTAACTTGGAGGAATATTCAGCAAGGTCAAGGGCGACTTTTCTAGAGGTCTCGTAAAACAGAGCTTGTGTACAACATCCCCCTCCCCTCGAGAAAAATCGATTTCTCTCGACGGAGGGGCGGCAGCCCGATAAAAATAATCGAAAGTGACGTCACCGTTTCAAGAGCTTCCAACGAGTCTGCCTTTCGTAGCATGAACTTAGACATCTTCTACACCCAGGCAAAACCATTCATCTATCTACTGCGCTGCTCTCAGTCCTTTTCGGATAGTCGAGAGCGAATTCAAATCACGCGCGCGAGCGAAGGTCACGCGCGCGATTACTTGCCCGCACGACTAACCAGCAATGTCAGCAATCTTCCTCTTTCGCATAGGCTCAATTTCCGACCGTTTTGTGTGTCTCACATCAAATATCATCATGACGAAATAAAAATTATTAATCTTTTAAAGTAAAACAATAACAAGACGAAATCCCATGCAAATCAGGGTAAAAACATTCATATCTTTAATTTGTGTTTCGACGAGTACATGTACATACACGAACAAAAGTTCCTGGCTTTATCGATTCGCCAATCATTTCTGGCAAATATCAAGTAGATATCCCATAGGACATTTAGGTAACTATCAGTACGTAATGAACGGATTTCACAAACCTATTGTGACGTATATTGGCAATTAACGTCGGGTTAACGAAAACAAAATTTCCTGTAAGCAACAGGGATGCCAAAACTCGAGTCGCTTTCGCCATACTACGTTGTGACGTATTTTGGCAATCACGTCGATCACCACAAATAGTATATTGCTGTAATAGGATCCTGATTAATGGAGATAATTATCTAATTACCTCCTACAATGGAATTTATTGGTAGCTAATAACAATAATTGCTGCGGAACGAGCGTAACGAGTGAGCAGCAACATAATCAGGATTTAAGAGAAATATATGGGAAAAAAATATAAGCTAGGAAAAATATCGATTTGATCGCTTTTTACCAGAATTCACTGCGCCACGCACACATTTGGGGCCAGAATTCACTGCGCCACGCACACATTTTGGGCCAGAATTCACTGCGCCACGTACACATTTTGGGCCAGAATTCACTGCGCCACGAACAATAGCCTCGCTTGCTGCTTCAAGCTGTTGGCTGCGAGATTTGTAATATTTTGGTCCAACATGTGCCAGTCGTAATCGGAACTGAAGTGTCGAAGACTACCGCGAGTTGAGCGAGGACTGTGAGGCATGGTGATAGGACCGTTGGATAGCAAAGATTTTCGAAGATTGTACGGAATAAAAGACAAATTTATTTTGAAATCACTCCGACAGCGGTCGATGAGACTGAGCTGAGCGCGTGGGGACGCGAAACCTGAGCTGGGCGTGTGGAGACGCGAATACGATACGGCTAGCTAGTAACGCAACATATTCATTATCAATAATTAAGTTAAACCTAAATTTTCACACTTTCCACGTGGTGAACGCGTCCTTTGCTCAACAATATTCTACATACATTGCAAGAACTTGATGCGTGAATTACAAAACAAAATTAGTCTTATTAGCTGGAGTTTTCGTCGATTCATCCCGGTTACATTTGCTTTGCTTTCCCTCAAAAAACGAAAGAGAACATTCTGTAATACCAGCGAGGCGATAAAACAGCATTACAACAAATTTACCGCAGCAATTACTATCTTTTGGATACACTAGTAATAATAATAATTGCTGCGGAACGAGCGTAGCGAGTGAGCAGCAACATAATCAGGATTTAAGAGAAATATATGAGAAAAAAATATAAGCTACGAAAAATCTCGATTTGATCGCTTTTTACCAGAATTCACTGCGCCACGAACACATTTTGGGCCAGAATTCACTGCGCCACGCACACATTTTGGGCCAGAATTCACTGCGCCACGAACAATAGCCTCGCTTGCTGCTTCAAGCTGTTGGCTGCGAGATTTGTAATATTTTGGTCCAATATGTGCCAGTCGTAATCGGAACTGAAGTGTCGAAGACTACCGCGAGTTGAGCGAGGACTGTGAGGCATGGTGATAGGACCGTTGGATAGCAAAGATTTTCGAAGATTGTACGGAATGAAAGAAAAATTTATTTTGAAATCACTCCGACAGCGGTCGATGAGACTGAGCTGAGCGCGTGGGGACGCGAAACCTGAGCTGGGCGCGTGGAGACGCGAACACGATACAGCTAGCTAGTAACGCAACATATATTCATTATCAATAATTAAGTTAAACCTAAATTTTCACATCTTCCTCGTGGTGAACGCGTCTTTTGCTCAACAATATTCTTCAGACATTGCAAGAACTTAATGCGTGAATTACAAAACAAAATTAATCTTATCAGCTGGAGTTTTCGTCGATTCATCCCGGTTACATTTGCTTTGCTTCCCCTCAAAAAACGAAAGAGAAAATTCTGTAATACCAGCGAGGCGATAAAACAGCATTATTACAACAAATTTACCGCAGCAATTACTATCTTTTGGATACACTAGTAATAATAATAAAAAGATGAAGAAATTGTCATTGTGAATTATTTGATTAATTAACATAATTTATCGTAATTAATGGAGTTAATTATCTAATTCCCTCATCGGAAATTATGGTGTTTATTTGTTTTTAAAGTGTTTGGTTGCCACCAAAACCGACTTAACAATTAACGTCATTGTGACGTATACAGGCAATTTCGCCCTCGGCATGCATTAATTACTTCATTGATTAGCAAAAAAACACTTTCGGAACTCCATCGGGGGTGTTGCCAATCACCGAATCACTGATTTACAACCAACCAATCACGTTAATTGAACCCCATGCCTTCAAATATATGCATGTACCGTGTACCATTTCTCGTTTGCCTAGACCCAGCTGAGGTGCAGGGAATTAAATAACGAAATGGAGGTATTTTCATTGGAGTCGAAGAACGCAGGTGTAGACGTTCTTGTGATTCAAACTGCAGAAGAAAACCAGCCGAGACTGACTAAAAAATGGAAAACAGAAGCAAATCTGGCAGCGAAAGAAGTGGATGGTAAGTCAGCTGGAAGGAGAAGAAATCAAACTCAATCATGCAGTAGCTACTATGAAGAGAAGAACTACTTTATAAAGCAAAGACAAGAGTCTCTAACTGAAAATGCAAAGAAGTTGTCCGAAGAAGAGATGCATCTGTTGGAGCTGGACATCTTTAAACCTCTGGATTTCTACGAAATCTTGTTCAACAGAATGAAGCTGAATGACGAGAGAAGAAAACGAGAAAGAAAGATTCCCGCATTTAACCGAACATTTATAATCAGATTTTAGAATGTATTACCGATAAAGTGGTGTTTAACTCAGAGTGACAAGAGCGCTGGTTGTTGTTCAGTAAATGTTAATTCTGTTGTTATGAATATCACTGACATCCTTTCAACTCCCATTCCAAGTTGTAGTTTCTAGATTGTTCGAGTCACGTGTAGTTTTTATTATGCTTTGTAACATGTCAGGTGAATTCTTGACTATCGCGCGATGTCCAAACATGGGCACAGCCGAAGGCAATTCAGGAGGCTCGTTGAAACAAGTGGATTTTGGGGAACCACGCGTCCTCGCTTCTTGCGAGGGTCTCTTCTTCTATTTCTCGGACAAGTTCTGGATATTGCCTTCTGTGATTTCTGTGACATTTCAAATGACAAGTGCCGGCTACGCCAGCTGATATAAAACTTTGAACTTTACCGTAGTCTTTCGTAATTAGTAACCTAAGTCTACTGTAATTTTCGTTTGTAATAAATCGGTTATTGTTATTACAATCCGCTGACTTCAGGACTTACTTCTTGTTACACGCCCATAACAACAGTATGTAAAGCAAGAAAGCGATAAAGCAGTTTTCAATTGATTGACGAAAGTAATTTCGTGATTCCTTTGCTTTCACACTGCTACGCTTTGTGATTGGCTAAAATATTTCGCGCCACTTTCTTGACCAATCAAAAGTAGCTAGGTGGCGACTTGTATCTACTTCGTGGTCTGATTGGTTCATTGAATCGTCTGGGATTGTTGTGATTGGCTAGAGTAATAACTTTAGTTTTTGGTTCTACGACACTCGATCAAGTGGAAACTGCACTGCTGCCAGTCCTTTTCGGATAGTCTGCCTTTCGTAGCATGAACGTAGACGTCTTCTACACCCAGGCAAAACCATTCATCTATCTACTGCGCTGCTCTCAGTCCTTTTCGGATAGTCGAGAGCCAATTCAAATCACGCGCGCGAGCGAAGGTCACGCGCGCGATTACTTGCCCGCACGACAAGCCAGCAATGTCTGCAATCTTCCTCTTTCGCATAGGCTCAATTTCAGACCGTTTTGTGTCTGAGATCAAATATAATCATGAGGAAATAAATAAAAATTCTAATTCTTCAAAAGTAAAACATTAACAAGACGAAATCCCATGCAAATCAGGGTAAAAACATTCATATCTTTACTTTGTGTTTCAACGAGTACATACACAAACAAAAGGAGACAAGTTCCTGGCTTTATCTATTCGCCAATCATTTCTGACAAAAAACCACGTAGATATCCCTTAGGACATTTAGGTAATTATCAGTAGGTAATGAACGGATTTCGCAAACCTATTGTGACGTATATTGGCAATTAACGTCGGGTTAACGAAAACAAAATTTCTTGTAAGCAACAGGGATGCCAAAACTCGAGTCGCTTTCGTCATACTACGCTGTGACGTATATTGGCAATCACGTCGATCACCACAAATATTATATTGCTGTAATAGGATCCTGATTAATGGAGATAATTATCTAATTACCTCCTACAATGGAATTTATTGGTAGCTAATAACAACAATTGCGTCGACAAAGGAGACGCTTCCTAATCTTGTCGGCTAGGCGGAACGAATCGAGAAAAGTGTCGGTACCAAATCTGCGCCATTTTGAAACGTCACAATAGTATCCAGCATGCTTAGCGCGTCGTCTCGTCTGCGTCTAGGCGGAACGAATCGAGAAAAGTGTCGGTGCCAAATCTGCGCCATCTTGAAAAGTCACAATAGTATCCAGCATTCCCAGCGCGTGGAAATCAGGCATCATCCTGAGCTGGGGTTCCGAAATGTCACATGTAAATAATCTATTTCTCTTGATTTAGTTTCGGATATTTTCCCGATTTTGGAATCGTACGGCTCAATATTTCAATGCCTACTAACGAATGTTCTTCTCCGGACCAAGTAAGTTGTTGGGTCTCTTTGGAATCAAGCAAGAAGTTATCGGATTTTCCTTGCTACCGTTCTGGTATGTTTTGAATGTTCTATCTTGATTTTGCTGTGGTTCTCTGCCTGAATTAGGAAGCTTTTACCTAAATGCCGACGTCGTTTCGTTCTTCGCGATGTTCTAAGGTACGGTGCAATTCGCTGTATGCCTTGTAGCAATAATTCACTGACCGGCCGCGCCAGGCGAACACAGATTAACTTTACAGTGCTCGAAATTGCGCCTGTATCGGGCGCATTTGCGACTAAAGATTTCGCAGTTTTGTGGCTAAAATTTGTCTAGCTAATAAAGGAATTATATTCAACAGTCTTGCGTCTTACTTGCAACTCTGACTCGTCCCCAGTCATCTTTCTAGGCAAGACGCGGGAGACGCGCGTGGGGGATAGACGCGGAACGAGAGAAGCGCGACCAAAGGGGGTGATGGTTAATTGAGAGACGACTGGGGACGAGTCAGCTTGCAACTGGTCAACTGGTAGTTGTAATTTTATCCGAAAAATTCTGCGAAATTCACGTTGAATGTTGCGTGACTTAAGAAGTTTATCACGGGAGCACTTTTTCAGGCTTTCTCAGAAATGTCTCATTTCCGGTTCCGGTATTAGTACATCTACTGAGGAGTATGATTTCAGAAACGGAGAAATGACCGAAATGAAATCAAGACAAATATACTATTTATATGTCGGAAAAATCCGAGACCTTTCAGAGTACCGGCAGCACGGTAGGATTTTGCCCGATCCCACGGCGATAGCGTGAATTTGTTTGATGTCGGCCCGACGTTTGTGCCTGCGTGACATATCTCGCGACATAGCCCTTTTATGCAGTGGCTGAATTAATTCATGAAACTGAGGTACTAGGTCAAGACGAGGTGCCACGGGATAAGGAGACGCACTATAATCTATGATTACTACTAGTTGCTGCGGAACGAGCGTAACGAGTGAGCAGCAACATAATCAGGATTTAAGAGAAATATATGAGAAAAAAATATAAGCTACGAAAAATCTCGATTTGATCGCTTTTTACCAGAATTCACTGCGCCACGCACACATTTTGGGCCAGAATTCACTGCGCCACGCACACATTTGGGGCCAGAATTCACTGCGCCACGCACACATTTTGGGCCAGAATTCACTGCGCCACGTACACATTTTGGGCCAGAATTCACTGCGCCACGAACAATAGCCTCGCTTGCTGCTTCAAGCTGTTGGCTGCGAGATTTGTAATATTTTGGTCCAATGTGTGCCAGTCGTAATCGGAACTGAAGTGTCGAAGACTACCGCGAGTTGAGCGAGGACTGTGAGGCATGGTGATAGGACCGTTGGATAGCAAAGATTTTCGAAGATTGTACGGAATAAAAGAAAAATTTATTTTGAAATCACTCCGACAGCGGTCGATGAGACTGAGCTGAGCGAGTGGGGACGCGAAACCTGAGCTGAGCGCGTGGAGACGCGAACACGATACGGCTAGCTAGTAACGCAACATATATTCATTATCAATAATTAAGTTAAACCTAAATTTTCACACCTTCCTCGTGGTGAACGCGTCCTTTGCTCAACAATATTCTACAGACATTGCAAGAACTTAATGCGTGAATTACAAAACAAAATTAATCTTATCAGCTGGAGTTTTCGTCGATTCATCCCGGTTACATTTGCTTTGCTTCCCCTCAAAAAACGAAAGAGAAAATTCTGTAATACCAGCGAGGCGATAAAACAGCATTATTACAACAAATTTACCGCAGCAATTGCTATCTTTTGGATACACTAGTAATAATAATAATCAGGATTTAAGAGAAATATATGAGAAAAAAATATAAGCTACGAAAAATCTCGATTTGATCGCTTTTTACCAGAATTCACTGCGCCACGAACACATTTTGGGCCAGAATTCACTGCGCCACGCACACATTTTGGGCCAGAATTCACTGCGCCACGAACATTAGCCTCGCTTGCTGCTTCAAGCTGTTGGCTGCGAGATTTGTAATATTTTGGTCCAATGTGTGCCAGTCGTAATCGGAACTGAAGTGTCGAAGACTACCGCGAGTTGAGCGAGGACTGTGAGGCATGGTGATAGGACCGTTGGATAGCAAAGATTTTCGAAGATTGTACGGAATAAAAGAAAAATTTATTTTGAAATCACTCCGACAGCGGTCGATGAGACTGAGCTGAGCGCGTGGGGACGCGAAACCTGAGCTGGGCTCGTGGAGACGCGAACACGATACAGCTAGCTAGTAACGCAACATATATTCATTATCAATAATTAAGTTAAACCTAAATTTTCACATCTTCCTCGTGGTGAACGCGTCTTTTGCTCAACAATATTCTACAGACATTGCAAGAACTTAATGCGTGAATTACAAAACAAAATTAGTCTTATCAGCTGGAGTTTTCGTCGATTCATCCCGGTTACATTTGCCTTGCTTCCCCTCAAAAAACGAAAGAGAAAATTCTGTAATACCAGCGAGGCGATAAAACAGCATCATTACAACAAATTTACCGCAGCAATTACTATCTTTTGGATACACTAGTAATAATAATAAAAAGATGAAGAAATTGTCATTGTGAATTATTTGATTAATTAACATAATTTATCGTAATTAATGGAGTTAATTATCTAATTCCCTCATCGGAAATTATGGTGTTTATTTGTTTTTAAAGTGTTTGGTTGCCACCAAAACCGACTTAACAATTAACGTCATTGTGACGTATACAGGCAATTTCGCCCTCGGCATGCATTAATTACTTCATTGATTAGCAAAAAAACACTTTCGGAACTCCATCGGGGGTGTTGCCAATCACCGAATCACTGATTTACAACCAACCAATCACGTTAATTGAACCCCATGCCTTCAAATATATGCATGTACCGTGTACCATTTCTCGTTTGCCTAGACCCAGCTGAGGTGCAGGGAATTAAATAACGAAATGGAGGTATTTTCATTGGAGTCGAAGAACGCAGGTGTAGACGTTCTTGTGATTCAAACTGCAGAAGAAAACCAGCCGAGACTGACTAAAAAATGGAAAACAGAAGCAAATCTGGCAGCGAAAGAAGTGGATGGTAAGTCAGCTGGAAGGAGAAGAAATCAAACTCAATCATGCAGTAGCTACTATGAAGAGAAGAACTACTTTATAAAGCAAAGACAAGAGTCTCTAACTGAAAATGCAAAGAAGTTGTCCGAAGAAGAGATGCATCTGTTGGAGCTGGACATCTTTAAACCTCTGGATTTCTACGAAATCTTGTTCAACAGAATGAAGCTGAATGACGAGAGAAGAAAACGAGAAAGAAAGATTCCCGCATTTAACCGAACATTTATAATCAGATTTTAGAATGTATTACCGATAAAGTGGTGTTTAACTCAGAGTGACAAGAGCGCTGGTTGTTGTTCAGTAAATGTTAATTCTGTTGTTATGAATATCACATCCTTTCAACTCCCATTTCACAGTATGTAATCTAGTTGTAGTTTCTAGATTGTTCGAGTCACGTGTAGTTTTTATTATGCTATGTAACATGTCAGGTGAATTCTTGAGTATCGCGCGATGTCCAAAGACGGGCACAGCCGAAGGCAATTCAGGAGGCTCGTTGAAACAAGTGGATTTTGGGGAACCACGCGTCTTCGCTTCTTACGAGGGTCTCTTCTTCTATTTCTCGGACAAGTTCTGGATATTGCCTTCTGTGATTTCTGTGACATTTCAAATGACAAGTGCCGGCTATGCCAGCTGATATAAAACTTTGAACTTTACCGTAGTCTTTCGTAACTTAAGTCTACTGTAATTTTCGTTTTTAATAAATCGGTTATTGTTATTACAATCCGCTGGTTTCAGGACTTACTTCTTGTTACACGCCCATAACAACAGTATGTAAAGCAAGAAAGCGATAAAGCAGTTTTCAATTGATTGTCGCTAAACATTCCGCTGCCCATGACCATGCATCAAAAATGACGGGATGGGTTCTATGAGTATGGGGCTACGCAGCCAGGCCTTTGGCCCGGCGAGTGCTCCGCTATGATAAGCCAAAGTTTCGCTCACGAGGTAAAATAGACATCCTTGAGGATTTGGCTAATAAGCTTTCATTTCGTTACATGATAGTTAGATAGTTTACATATATAGCTTAATTATACACTACAAAATAATGCCCTTACATCACAAGCAAGAAATATATCCATGCACTCACCTCGCTTGTTCTTCCGGACAGAGCGACATACCAACATCAAGCATTCGAACCCAGTTCCTCAAATGAAGAAGAGGTCTATTTTCTGGCAGGTTGTGGGAGGGGATAGACAGGTGCTATACTTTTGTCGTTGGAAATGTCTTTTAACATTATTGCCAAGACTAATCCTGATCAATCTTCATTGACTTGGAAGAATATTCAGCAAGGTCAAGCGCGGCTTTTCTAGAGGTCTCGTAAAAGATAGCTTGTGTACAACAACCCCCTCCCCTCGAGAAAAATCGATTTTTCTTGACAGAGGGGCGGCAGCACGATAAAAATAATCAAAAGGAACGTCAACGTTTCAAGAGCTTCCAACGAGTCTGCCTTTCGTAACATGAATTTAGACGTCTTCTACACCCAGGCAAAACCATTCATCTATCTACTGCGCTGCTCTCAGTCCTTTTCGGATAGTCGAGAGCGAATTCAATTCACGCGCGCGAGCGAAGGTCACGCGCGCGATTACTTGCCCGCACAACTAACCAGCAATGTCAGCAATCTTCCTCTTTCGCATAGGCTCTATTTCCGTCCGTTTTCAGTGTGTGTCTGAGATCAAATATAAACATTACGAAATAAAAAAAAACTGAATTCTTTTAAAGTAAAACAATAACAAGACGAAATCCCATGCAAATCAGGGTAAAAACATTCATATCTTTACGTTGTGTTTCAACGAGTACATACACGAACAAAAGGAGACAACTTCCTGGCTTTATCGATTCGCCAATCATTTCTGGAAAATATCAAGTAGATATCCCATAGGACATTTAGGTGAGTAGGTAATAAACGGATTGCGCAACGCTATTGTGACGTATATTGGCAATTGACGTCGGGTTAAGGAAAACAAAATTTTCCCTAAGCAACGGGATGCCAAAACTCGAGTCGCTTTCGCAATACTACGTTATGACGTATATTGGCAATTAAAGGGGCTATGTCGCGAGGATGGCGGGTGAGTACTGGGTACTAACAACTTGAAAAACGTCCGGTGGCTTTTTATCAAGTCGGCGGCCATTATTGTCGAATTCGCTGCAATCCGTTCCATCCCGTCGTATTGCGTGGAAGGATAGAACTCAAGTTTACAAATTAGTTAGAGTATTAATTTGGCTAGATTTTTGTTAAATCATTTCTGCGATTTGTTAGTCGTACCTTCGAAAAATTGGATGTCTTCCAGTAGTGGTGGAAGTTCGGGAGGAATTTAAAAGCGAAATCGATCGTGTGTTTGTTTACCTCGCGTTGTTCGACACGAGTGCAAGCGCGATCCGGGAGAGAACAATAGAAATTTGACATGTGTGACGTCAGGTGACGTCACATGACAGGAACTCATTGCGCAGACTCACCTTGCGACATAGCCCCTTTAACGTCGAACACCACAAATAGTATATTGCCGTAATGGGCTCCTGATTAATGGTGATAATTATCTAAATACCTCCTAATATGGAATTTATTGGTAGTTAATAATAATTGCGTCGACGAAGGAGAGGCTTCCTAATCTTGTCGGCTAGGCGGAACGAATCGAGAAAAGTGTCGGTACCAAATCTGCGCCATCTTGAATCGTCACAATAGTTTTTCTAATCTGGTGTTGGGTTTCCTGTGACAGTTGTACCAAGCGGAAAGAATCGAGAAAATTGTACATGTGCCATTTCTGCGCCATGTTGAAACGTCACAATAGTATCCAGCATCCCCAGCGCGTGGAAATCAGGCATCCTGGGGAGCTGAGTGTTCCGAAATGTCACATGTGAATAATCTATTTGTCTTGATTTAGTTTTGGATATTTTCCCGATTTTGGAATCGTACGGCTCAATATTTTCGCTAAAAGTACGCAGTGGAAAAATTGGACGAAGGTTCTTTTCCGGACCAAGTGAGTTGTTGGGTCTCTATGAAATCAAGCAAGAAGTTATCGGATTTTCCTCGCTTCTAGCATGTTTTGAATGTTCTATCTTGATTTTGTTGTTGTTCTCTGCCTGATTTGGGAAGCTTTCACCTAAATACTGACGTCGTTCTTCACGATGTTCTACGGTACGGTGCAATTCGCTGTATGTCTTGTAGCAATAATTCACTGACCGGCCGCGCCAGGCGAACGCAGATTAATTTTACAGTGCTCGAATTTGCGCCTGTATCGGGCACATTTGCGACTAAAGATTTCGCTTTTGTGACTAAAATTTGTCTAGCTAATAAAGAAACTATATTCGACTGGTAGTTGTAATTTTATCCGAAAAATCCTGCGAAATTCACGTTGAATGTTGCGGTTTCCAAGAAGTTTATCACGGGAGCACTTTTTCAGACATTTTCAGAAATTTTTCATTTCCGGTTCCGGTATTAGTACATGTACTGAGACGTATGATTTCAGAATCGGGGAAATAACCAAAATGAAATCAAGACAAACATACTATTTATATGTCGGAAAAATCTGAGACCTTTCGGAGTACACAGCACAGCAGGATTTTGCCCAATTCCACGGTAATAGCGTGAATTTGTTTGATGTCGGCCCGACGTTTTTGCCTGCGTGACATATCTCGCGACATAGCCCCTTTAAGGTGGCTCGATATAGTATTTTGGTTTCCCTGTATAGTATATTTGGAGGCAAAACAATTAGAGTTATACTTTGCGGATCGTCATCACATTTTACCCCGAAATCAAGATAATATTACAGTATTAATTTGCCATACATGTATCGAGGTTGGCGTTGCCATGGCAACGCCATTGGGCTTTTTAGTAGGGCCTCAAAACAGACATATCTTCAATTATCTTTAAAATTCCACGGTGAATTCTGTTTAAATTTTGCATACGGCCTTCGACCCCTGTGTTCTACCCGAGTACCAACTTTAAAAAAAATCTGTCAGAAATTTTAAAGAAAAAACGCGTTTTTTAGAATTCGTTGGTAATTTTTTTCTCTGTTGACAGAATTTTTTGAAAATCGCGTAAAACGCACTTTGTATAGAACGAAGTCAACATGCAAAAAATGAAAAAAATTTACCGAGCGGAAGCGGAAGTGTGGACTTCGAAAGTTTCAAATTTCTGAAAATTTTGACACGACAAGATCGGCAATTACGCATGCGTGGCAGTTGTCACGCCACTCCTCCGCGCGGATTTTGTGGTCGATTTGCGGATGTTATTCTTGTTTATTCATTTATAGACAAATCTCTTTCGCGCTGTGCAGCTTTTTGTGAGATAGAAACTGTTATCTTTTGGATGAATCGTGTCTAGTAATGGCTGGTACATCACTTTCCTTCGAAATGATTAACAATTCTGGCTAAAATCGCTGGATGCTTTGTTCCTCGTGGTGTGGATGGAATCGCTGCTGTCGGCGCTCTGCTCAAAATTGCGAGCCTCTCTAGAGACGCTGTAAGTCCTGGTAGGACAGGCCACTTTCTGCAATTTTTTGTCGGAGGCTTTGCTTTACCAGCCCATTATTACTCTGAGAAAAGATGTTATCCCTGAAATTGCACACGCTGGAAGCGTTCGTCTAAAAATACCATGTCTTCGAAAGCGAAGGAGGCGGGATTTACATTGCCGTTGTTTACAACGACGGGGATTGAAATAATAATAAATACGCGATGGAGAGCAAAGACATCTTCCAAAGAATCATGTGCTAAAAAGCTCTTCATTAAAAACAGATTTTAAAACCGATGGAAGATTGCTTCTACAGGGCTTTCCTCCCGGATTGAACGATTCGGGTGTTTTGACAAGGTGAAGACTGTCGGCGAATAGAATTTTTCATGGATGAAAGTGTTTCTTTGAACTCATGCCCAACTGATAGGAGCCTCTGCGGAGGAGAGAGCCTAAGACAGCGTAGCAATGTGGGAGTGTCAAAACAAAAGAATTGTGGCCGATCAAAACGCTGTGGCAATTTGCGATAGCATTACTGGAGAGAAAAGTGGTGAAATCGCTCAGTTGAACAGTATGCACTGGAACGTTTTCTTTGAGCAAAGTTTTCTGACCATTTATCGATTCCACTGACAGTTTGTTAAATCGAGAAGCGTAGTAGCTGATATTGCATTTTGGGAAAATGCACATAGTAATTGTAAGTGTTTACCTGTTTAGTTATAGCTGCTATTTTGTCTAAAGAAGTTGTCTCCGTGTCAAAAACTACAAATTGATAATCACTGTAGCCGTCTTGTTGTGTCTTTTCTTGAACGCCAGATCGAAGATTTCCTAATTTTCTTCTTTGAGTATTTCTGATTTGCTGCTTCATTAAAAGCCATACAACGTCTGCTTTCTTTTTGCTTTTTATTTCCTCTGGTGGTTCGTAGCTGGATAACCCTTTTTTTGTGCATTTTCTTATCGAATTGATGACGAGAATCGACCACAAATATCATGCAGTGGGTGGGAACTTCGTCGCGCACACGCTCTGTTGCTGTTTGTTCTTATTAGAAGATGAACTGTCTTTCCCAACACATTCTGCATTACTCTTTTAATAGAGTTTAGATTAAAAAAAATACACTGCCCCTAAAAACAGCCCAAAATAAACTCTCTCGTATTCAGAGGAAAATTGCGTCGATGCGGGGCTGAGTTGTCGATCGCGAAACAATTCTTCACTGCATTCTTGTCAGGGAACTTTAACCGCCCTATTTTCTTTTTCTCGGTAAATCACATTACCACCAAAGAAAGAAGAATGTAAACCTAGCTTGCATACACGCGAAAAACACAGTCAACCAGGCCGGCGCAAAAATAAAATTGCGAAAGGAGTGTTGCGGCCATGTTTGTTTATCTTTTTTCTTGCATGACTCAAATTTTTAAAAGTCCCGCGGGTAAATTAGAACCCAATCTGCGCGCGCCAAAAAAAACTATATCGAGCCACCTTAAACAGTGGTCAAGACGAGGTGCTACGGGATAAGGAGACGCACTATAGACCCTTTTAATAAATACCACGATGCATCATTTTCCGCTAATGACGTCAAACATATTCTTTTGAATTGCAAAAGAATTCAAAAGAATATGTTTGACGTCATTAGCGGAAAATGATGCATCGTGGTATTTATTAAAAGTGTCTATAATCTATGATTACTACTAGTAATAATAATAATAATAATAATAATATGAAGAACTTCTCGTTGTGAATTATTTGATACATTAACATAATCGATCGTAATTCATTTAGGTAATTATCTGATTACCTCATCGGAAATTATGAAGTTTCTGGTTGCCACCAAAACCAACTTAACAACGTCATTGTGACGTCCAATCACCAAATCACTGAAGATTAACAACCAACCAATCACGTTAATTGAACCCCATGCCTTCAAATATATGAATGTGCCGTGTACCATTTCTCGTTTGCCTAGACACAGCTGAGGTGCAGGGAATTAAATAACGAAATGGAGGTATTTTCATTGGAGTCGAAGAACGCAGGTGTAGACGTTCTTGTGATTCAAACTGCAGAAGAAAACCAGCCGAGACTGACTAAAAAATGGAAAACAGAAGCAAATCTGGCAGCGAAAGAAGTGGATGGTAAGTCAGCTGGAAGGAGAAGAAATCAAACTCAATCATGCAGTAGCTACTATGAAGAGAAGAACTACTTTATAAAGTAAAGACAAGAGTCTCTAACTGAAAATGCAAAGAAGTTGTCCGAAGAAGAGATGCATCTGTTGGAGCTGGACATCTTTAAACCTCTGGATTTCTACGAAATCTTGTTCAACAGAATGAAGCTGAATGACGAGAGAAAAAAAAAGAGAAAGAAAGATTCCCGCATTTAACCGAAGAGCAAGAGCGCTGGTTGTTGTTCAGTAAATGTTAACTCTGTTGTTCGGAAACACTCCTCTGTAACAGACCCGGTGAATTCTATATCCTCACCAGGTTTTTGAAAAAAACGCTACCAGGCCGGCTAATTTTTTCACCGGGTCGGCTAATTTTCCATCGGTTTTTTTTTTCAATTGTCTACCAGGTTTATTCAATAATTAATCTACCGTGATACTATATTAAAAACTCCCTCCAAATTAAGTCGTTGGAAACGTCTTTTAACATTATTGCCAAGGCTAATCGTGATCAATCTTCATGATCTTGGTGGAATATTCAGCAAGGTCAAGCGCGGTTTCCCAAGAGGTCTCGAAAAAGATAGCTTGTGTACAACAGCCCCCCACCCTCGAGATTTTTCTTCAAGGATAGGCGGCAGCCCGATAAAAACAATCGAAAGGGAGGTCAGTGTTTCGAAGGCTTCCAACGAGTCTGCCGTTCGTAGCATGAACGTACACGTCTTCTACGCACAGGTGAAACCATTCAACTTTCGAGCTACTGCCTGCTGCCAGTCCATTTTCGATAGTCGAGTGCGAATGCAAATCACGCGCGTGAGCGAAGGTTAAACGCACGATTACTTGCCTGCACGACTAGACAGCAATCTTCCTCTTTCGCATAGGCTCAATTTCCGACCGTTTTGTGTGTCTGTGATCAAATATAATCATGAGGAAATAAATAAAAATTCTAATTCTTTAAAAGTAAAACAATAACAAGACGAAATCCCATGCAAATCAGGGTAAAAACATTCATATCTTTACTTTGTTGTGTTCCAACGAGTACATGCAAAAACAAAAGGAGACAAGTGCCTGGCTTTATCGATTCGCCAATATCAAGTAGATATCCGTTAGGACATTTAGGTAATTATCATTAGGTAATAAACGGATTTCGCAATCCTATTATGACGTATATTGGGAATTAACGGCGGGATAAGGAAAAGAAAATTTGCCCTAAGCAACGGGATGCCAAAACTCGAGTCGCTTTCGCCATACTACGTTGTGACGTATATTGGCAATTAACGTCGAGCACCACAAATAGTATATTGCTGTAATAGGCTCCTGATTAATGGAGATAATTATCTAAATACCTCCTTCTACGGAATTTACTGATAGCTAATATAACAATAATAATAATAATAATAATAATAATAATAATAAGGTGATGATGAAGAAATTTTCATTGTGAATTATTTGATTAATTAACATAATTGATCGTAATTAATGGAGGTAATTATCTGATTACCTCATCGGAAATTATGTATACGTCATTGTGACGTATAGAGGCAATTTCGCCCTCGGTATGTATTAATTACTTCATTGATTAGCAATAAAACACTTTCGCAACTCCATCGGGAGGTGTTGCGCAATCACCGAATCACTGATTTACAACCAACCAATCACGTTATTTGAACCCCATGCCTTCAAATATCCGGCTGCATGTACCGTGTACCATTTCTCGTTTACCGAGACCCAGCTGAGGTGTAGGGAATTAAATAACGAAATGGAGGTATTTTTATTGGATTCCAACGCAGGTGTAGACGTTCTTGTGATTCAAACTGCAGAAGAAAACCAGCAGCCGAGACTAACTAAAAAATGGAAAACAGAAGCAAATCTGGCAGCGAAAGAAGTGGATGGTAAGTCAGCTGGAAGGAGCAGAAATCAACCTCAATCATGTAGTAGCTACTATGAAGAGAAGAACTACTTTATAAAGCAAAGACAAGAGTCTCTAACTGAAAATGCAAAGAAGTTGACCGAAGAAGAGATGCATCTGTTGGAGCTGGACATCTTTAAACCTCTGGATTTCTACGAAATCTTGTTCAACAGAATGAAGCTGAATGACAAGAGAAAAAACCGAGAAACAAAGATTCCCGCATTTAACCGAACATTTATAATAAGACTTTAGAATGGGTTACCGATAAAGTGGTGTTTACTCAGCTCATACTGACTCATACTTTCGCTGGTTGTTTTTCAGAAAAGGTTAATTATGTTGTTAGGAATATCAGATCCTTTCAACTCCCGTTTAACAGTATGTAATCAAGTTGTAGTTTCTAGATTGTTCGAGTCACGAGTAGTATTTGTTATGCTATGTAACATGTCAGGAGAATTCTTGACTATCGTGCGATATAACAGTCCTAACAAGGGCACAGCCGAAGGCAACTCAGGGGGCTCGTTGAAATAAGCGGCTGGGGAACCGCCCGGCCTCGCTTTTTGCGAGAGGCCCTTCTTCTATTTCGCGGACAAGTTCTGGACATTGTCTTCAACCTGTGATTTCTGTGGACATTTCAAATGATGAGTGGCGGCTGTGCCGGCAGATATAACTTGACTGTTGTATTTCGTAATATTTGTAACTTTAGGTGATTCCTTAGTATCGCATTGCGCATCACTATTGCGCATAATGCCTTGCGTTATTAGCGCGCGCACAAGCGCGCACACTATCCGAACCAAGAGGGTTTTCTTTGAGGATAAGTTGGCCGAATGAATACGAGATTGCTTTCTCCTAATGAGTATGGTGACCTATCTTTTTTATTGATTAAAATTACTCTAAAAAGCATCCTCTTTGAGTAAAGTTAGGAAAAAAAGTTATCTCTAAAAACATTTACATACCCATCATCAGTGGCCATAAAATCGTGACCTTGTTATCATGCAGGCAACTAAAAGGGGGTTTTGAGTCTGTGCCGTGTGAGGCTGTGTGCCTTTGTCGTGAATCATAAATCAAATTGTTTCTTATGATCGACGAATTATATCTATTACAGTTTTTCAAGCATTCTATTTTAGCTACGCTTCAAACTATCCCATAAAGTAACGTGAACTCAAACCAAATAATCACGCGGGTAATAGACAGTTATACATGGATAAATAGAGTAACGTTAGTCCTTCACATCTCTTTTGCCAGCATGGTGACCTATGTTTTTATTGCATTTTTCAAAACAATGCTTCCGGTAGGGAAAAATCAGGGAAAGTTTGAAGGAAATCGTTTTTCAACTTTTTTTTCTGAGGAATCATCTTAAGTTTACTGTAATTTTCGTTGGTAATTTATAAATCGGTTGCAGTTATTACAATCCGCTGGCTTCACGACTTACTTCTTGTTACACGTCAGTAACAACAGTATGTAAAGCAAGAAAGCGATAAAGCAGTTTTCAATTGAGTATCGAAAGCGGTAATTTCGTGATTGCTTTGCTTTTGCACTGCTACGCTTTGTGATTGGCTTAAATATCCCGCGCCACTTTCTCGACCAATCAGAAGTAGCTAGGTGGCGACATGTATCTGCTTCGAGTTCTCATTGGTTCATGGAATTGTCTGGGACTGCTGTGATTGGTGTTTGGTTTAACGACACTAGATCAAGTGTAAACCGCTGTAAGCTGAAATAATTCTAATCCAGCTAAACCGAACATTGACAACCATTATCATTTTGAATCATTTAGTATAGAGCGGCTGTCGATTGAGTGTCGTAAAACAAAAAACAAAACAATTAATTACTCTGACCAATCACAACAGACACAGACAATCCAATTAACCAATCAGAACTCAAATACATGTGGCCTGCGCCAAGCGCGGAAAAACGCGTACGAGCAAGTGATCCGATTGGTTTTGCTTCTGATTGGTTAAGGTGGCCGAACACAGTTTTGAAAGGTTGTGAGTACCGTATTTCCTCGAATAATAGCCGTCCCTCAATTAATCGCCTCCCTCGAATAATCGCCCCCCTTCGACGGAAATATTAAAAATAATCGCCTCCCTCGAATAATCGCCCCCCCCCCCCCCCCCCCCCCACCTCTCTCGCCATCTTCTCTTTCTTTTATCCCCTCCCTGTCAAGTTGAAAATTGACACCTTGGATAACAAACAAGCTTTCATTTAATTGTTTACAACTAAATAGTTACAAAAGCACAGGTTTTGTTACTGTTTTTTCTATTGTAATGTTCATGTATTTCACTTTTTCCTTTATTCCTTGGAGCTCTTTATTTAGCACATCGGAAACGTTCTTGTTCTTTGTACGCAAGCCGATAAACTGCTGGAAACACAAGTCCATTTTCTAGAGTCCGCTTTCCGATAACCTCGGCATCGCCTTCATTGCTATCTTCTGCATTCAGGAAAGTGCAAACAAAATGAGATAGTTCAATAGGTACATGCCCAACTAGAACATCAGAGCCACCACAGCTGTCTTTGCCATCTTTATATAAACCAACCGCAAAGTCGTCATATGCTTTTGCTTCTTCTCTTTTGTCCTTCTTGCACGCAAGTTTATTTTATGCGATTATTTTTTTGATTTAATGGGATAATAAAACCAAATATTTAGGGCACGACTTCCAGTGAGCAATATTTGAAATAATCGCCTCCCTCGATTATTCGCCTTCCCTCGAATAATCGCCCCCTTTTGGTGCGAAAAAAAAAATCGCCCCCGGCTATTATTCGAGGAAATACGGTATGCGTCATTCAACGTGGCAACCTCGTACCCAGGGTCTCTCTTCTTCCCGCCCCCTCTCGCTCCAGGAGGCGGGAAGAACAGAGACCCTGGGTACGAGGTTGTCAACGTGGATGATTGAAAACAACCCTAAAATTTCACTTTTATAAGATTTAAGTAAAATCCAGTCATTAGATTTTCTCATGAACTTGCACACAGCTTACAATTAATAATTCTTATTGTTTAAAATTGACTCGACCAAATTTCAAAGAACAGTTTTTCAAATATTCAAGAAAATACCTGCACAGTTAAAATTGATCGTGTCACTGAATTCCTTTGAAAGTTCGTATTATTTGAAATTCGATAAAAATATAAATTCTGACAAATTTCATGAAGTTTTAATGAGTGGATTTTGAGAAATTGTCGTTTGTGTACATTGATTACAAAACGGAGCTGGCTCACACTCTTTCTAAAAACCCGCGCCGTCAAATAACATTCAACACTCAATTGAAAACCGTTCTAATAGCAGAGATCTAACTCTGCAGTTAACCTTTCTCGAATTTTTCACCCTTTATTAGTTCATTTCTCTTATTTGCTTTAATCTTTTTTTTCGGTTGTCGTTGTTATTAAAGTGAAATTAACTCGTGAATACGCGAAGGGTTGATTTGAACGAGTTGCAGCATTTGGGTATAAATTTCACTCGATCGGCTGTAACATTGAGCCCGTGACATGTTACGGTCACCTACCTTGCCATGGGGACGGCCTTTGAAGGAGGGCAGGGTGGGGAGTTGGAC
Organism: Dendrophyllia cribrosa; assembly: GCA_024195265.1. Lineage (NCBI taxonomy): Eukaryota > Metazoa > Cnidaria > Anthozoa > Scleractinia > Dendrophylliidae > Dendrophyllia > Dendrophyllia cribrosa. Next base: position 29,680,698 of record JAJLRJ010000009.1, on the reverse strand, counting down.
GCAGGGGTGGGACGTTGGAACAAAACGCCTAGGAGAAGGGAGGATCCGAAGGCGTGCAGAATCTTTTATTTAGAGCGTTTTGTATTCCCGAGTTGGCTCTTAGAAGTTCACTAATTAGAAACGAAAGGTAAATACTTCCCTTTATTGAACAACTCAGTGGATAGTTATTTTATGTACAACAGTCTTGCAATATACAAATGAATTTCACCACTACAACTCCATGCTAAGAACTGTCGTAACAGTGCGACCGGAAAAAAAAAACGTGACTGTAATTTATTACATCAGGAGTCATGCGAGATCTCTTACTGAAGCATTTTAGCTGGAAATTAATTGGTCAAAAACACATTGGCTTTGAAGGTTTTCCTGTCGCACTGTAACTCTTTGATCGAAGTAAGGTTACACTTATTTGTGGAGCACAATTTTAGTGACGTGCGTCCCAACGAGCGCACGTCCTCGAAATTTCACTCTTTAACCGTTTCACTCCCAGAGTCAATTTCTACCTCTTCGGCAGTACTTTTGCATGGCACCATCTGTCCATCTGTTTTTTTTTTTTTTTTACAAAATGAATCGAAATTTGGGATTTTTCTTTAATCTTGAATTTTGGCACTCTAACTCGGACCTGCAAGGCTAGGATGTATTGTAGTTGTCACTATAAATAATGCTACCTGGTAGTTTACTTTTATCCATTACACTGAAGAACATCCATTCCCAAATAAAGGGTGGGCTTTTTTTGCAGTTAATATGATCAGGCCTTCGGGTCTCTCGAGAGAACATGAAATACTTTCCGGAAGAGCTCTTCTTGCGGTTTATCTGGGATCATGACCCCCCCCCCCCCCCCCCCCCCCCCCCTCCCCCCTTTCCCCTGTAAAAACATGCGGATGGTAAACGAGAGTCTCATCGCAGGTTGCCTTTCAGAACTACTGATCCGCAAATAGAACAGGTGTCTAAAACTTGAATTCCCAAGAGTGATCAATATCTTATTTCTCCTTACATTATAAATACACTGAGAAGCGGACAGGTGATGAGATCCAGAAAATTATCAAATAGTAACGACAGTTCTGTATTGGGAAAATATTGGTTATGAACACGACCAATATCTTCCCAATACGGACCGAAGCACTAGTCTTGACACATTCGTCGGGACAGATCTGATGTTCTCTCCTTTCTCAATGATGGTTTTCAAGATTGGATCACATAGTCACAAAATTCAACAATGGGGGGGTGAAAGACTGACTGTCAATCGGAATGAGTGTCGCATCAGCTGTCCCAACTTAACGTGTCTTGAAATGTAGCTAGTTCAATGAAGATTTTTAATCGTGGCTTTCCTACAAATTTGCGGACAGCCAAGACAAAGACAAAAGTTTAGCACATAAGTTTTCCATGCCACTTTCACAAGAGCTTATCCAAACAAGAAAGGTTTCTGTTTTCACAGTAAAGTCTTCCTTTGGGCAATTTATTTAAAAAAAAAAATAGTTCAGTGAATAGCTTAACGAAACAACAGAAAAATGCACCAACCGCGTTACAAGGCAGTTGTGAGGGAGGGATTTGACGTTTTATACTGAAGGTTCATGCAGTGATTACCATATAACAGTGAAAACCACGTTCCTCGGCCCGAGACAAATTGAGTTCTGCTCCTTTCGACTCCCAATTTTTATACAATTTTGACCACCTGAACACCTCTACGGCTTCTCAAATTCGTTTTTATCGTTTCATCGTTAAACAGATGGCAGTCACTTAGCAATCAGGTGTTGCCAGTGAGTAAACTCTCATGCAAGTGTCCGAAGGCTCTCCGCTTTAAACTGTCCAAGATACCACAATTCTCTTAAAACCCAGTAGGAGATATAAGCGCCGCTTTTAACAAATCCTCGTACAAGTGTCGAAGAGTTCCGAAGAGTTCCGAAGAGTTCCAAAGAGTTCTGAACCACTCCGAACGTTGACAGGTGGCAATGTCGCCACTGGATGAGTCACGCTGTTCATTAACCGCGGTATCAGCCAATTCTCGGCTACGGGTACGGACCTAAAAAGATCTACTGTTCTTGTTGTCGGGTAGGCAGTGGAAGCATCTACAAACTGCCTTTTGTTACCCACGAATAGAACTCAATGTCCGCGTTCATCCTTAGTAGTACAGCACTTTGAAAGCGTTTCAGTAGGATACCATTAACCAAAGCCAAGCAGCACAAGGAAAGCACAACATGGTGTCAGGTCAAACACATCACTGTCACATCACTGCCACACCTATATGACCAAAAACAATAGGAAATCGTCTTTCAGGAGTAAGACATTTAGTCTGGGAGCAAAAGAACATTATATAAGAGAACAGAGTCCTGTGCCCAATGATAATTATTTCCAATCTAATATTAGCTTGCGCCCATGCTGTGAAGGTTATTTGCATTCTCGCTCCCATGACCACACGGTCTCTATTCCACACAGATCAGATAGGAGAGATTTGCCTCGGAAAATAGTGTTTTCGTGTTCAGCGCTAAATGGCCTAAATTTCAACCGCCAACTTAAAATTAAGGAAATGTATCATGACTTCAACGCCACTGGGGTCAAGCCTCAGTATAATATAGATGAAAATTAACCGTCACACGCCAAAATGACTAACTTTAAGGGGAGTTTCACTTGGAACAGAAATACACCATTAACCCTTTCACTCCCAGAGTCAGTTATCGAGACATGTAGCGTAGTAGTAACTTTTAAGTCTGTGGACGAAATCCAATGGTGTGACCATTCAAATGAAACCTCTTCTGCTGTACTTTTGCATGGTACTATTTGTTTTTCAATATTTTACAAAATGAAATTTGGAATTTTTCTTGAATTTTGTACTTTGGCACTCTTGGGAGTGAAACTCCCCTTAAAAGTTTGAAGTTTCACGGTTAAAGTTAGTCATTTTCCTGAACAGTCGGTGTAACTATGATAGGTGGCTTATGGTGGCTGACAACAGTTTCTACTAATCTCCAGTAATTACACTTTGATGGATCAATACTATAAATGCGCTTCCTCGCGTGTGCACTTACGTGCTTACGTCACGTGCTTGCATCGCGCGTGTAAAGCGTGTTCATAGGGTTTGCCCGCTTAGAAGAAGTACCCACTAACAAGACACCGGTGGATGGTTGTAAAGGTAGCTTTTACTCACCTTGACTGTGCTATCCACTGCTCCAGAGAAAATCCTCCCCTTTGTGACTGCTAGGGCGGCCACGCTCCCTTGGTGACGGAGAAGGGTCTGGACACAAGTGAAGCTCTCCAAATTCCAAACCGACGAAAGAACTAACGTTGAGATGCAGAGGAACCACTGTGGTAGTGGTTTCTATCCATAGAATATTAACTGTTAAAGTGTATATGACAAATATTTTTTTTATTTGCTTGATGGAATCTACATGGCGTTCTGATAAGAAAGTCGAAAAAAGTTTTTCGATACCGATTTTTCTTGTCCGTGATTTAGCCGTCAAAAACCGTGAAATTTCACATCCGGTGGGTTACAAAACCGCGCAAGAAGAAGGACTGGAAATAGCCCGCTGTGACGTCAATACAAGAATGCCAGTGTCGCGGTTTCTCAGTTCCTCCGTTTTTTGGTGCGTGTTGCTACAACCATAGACAACACACCTCAATAGAACCATGTTTCTTCCTCAGAGCGCACCAAAAAATACGAGGAACCGAGAAACCTCGACACCGGCATTCTTGTATTGACGTCACAGCGGGCTATTTCCAGTCTTTCTTCTTGCGCGGTTTTGTACCCCACCGGAAGTGAAATTTCATGTTTTTAGACGGCTAAAACACGGACAAGAAAATCGATGTCGAAAAAACTCTTTTCGATTTTCTTGTCCGTGTTTTAGCCGTCTAAAAACATGAAATTTCACTTCCGGTGGGGTACAAAACCGGAAGTGAAATTTCATGTTTTTAGACGGCTAAAACACGGACAAGAAAACCGATATCGAAAAAACTCTTTTCGATTTCCTTATCAGAACGCCATGTAGATTCCATCAAGAAAAATAAAAAAATATCTGTCATATACACTTTAACAGAAATCAAGGTAAAGCCCAACCTCGTCCCCAGGGTTATCTCTGTTGTGTTCAAATTCAAAATGGCGGGTCGGGCGAAGAAGACCCTGGTCAAGGCTGTCAAAATACTCCAAAAATCCTGGCGTATTTTGCCGTGTAAAATATGATGAAATGTCTTCCTTTCGTATGAACAACGGATTCAGATTGCCAGAAAACAAACACGGTCATATAGAGCGGTTTTCAATTGAGTGTCGTAAAACCAAAAGCAAAGTAATTACTCTGACTAATCACAGAACTCGCAGACAATCTGATGAACCAATCAGAACTCGAAGAAAATACATGTAGCCGGCGCCAAGCGCGGGAAAACGCGTGCGAACAAGTCACGATTGGTTTTGGTTTTACTTCTGATTGGTTAATAAAGTGGCGCGAGATTTTTTAGCCAATCGCGAAGCGTAGCAATGCAAAACCAAAGCAATTGCGAAATTACTTTCGACACTCAATGGAAAAGCGCTCTATCGCTGGAAATAACCTCCGAAAACGCCATTTCATCGTGTGTGTCACGTATCAAAATACTTCACGATTCTTGGAGTATTTTGGCAAACATGAGTGAACTTTAGATTTGAATACGAGTACTAGATTGAGTACGCGTACGACTGCGAATTTCAAGCCAGTCGCGTCCCCAGAGCTGTCGCTCCTTCCTGTTGCTGACCAGAAGATATGGAGACTCGAGGTATAAAATTGTCCTGATAAATGATTATCTAGAGCATGCGAACTAGGTTTGAAAAGTCGTACTCGTACTCAATCTCGTACTCGTAGTCCGATCTAAAGGTCTGTCTTGTCGCAACGACGCGCGAAAACGAGCGGGAAGCGCGTTCCACACACCCAACTGTTCCTTTAAGAAAACGACTGTCAACCAACTACACTATAAATAGCCTATTCCAGGCGTTCAGATAGCGAGGACGCGGGGCGAAGGAGCGTAGCCTCTTCCAGGTGTTCAGATAGCGGCGAAGTCGCAAAGGATCGTGGTCTCTTCCAGGCGTTCAAGGCGACGGCGCTGAGGAGCGTAGCTCTTTCCGGGCGTTTTGATAGTGGAGACGGCGCGAATGAGCAAAGCCTCTTCCAGGCGTTCAGACAGTGGGTCGGCACGAAGGAGCGTAGCCTATTCCAGGCGTTCAGACAGTGGGGACGGAAAACTGCGATGCGAGTATTTTCATTCGCGCGCCCCATAGTAATTCTGTATATACTGCAATAATTACCCGGAGTGATCTGTCATATGAGGCACTGAACAAACGCGTCTGACCAGGAGCACTTAAAACAGCAAGCCCGTACACTGTTCCCACGTGACCTGTCAGAAGGAAACAAGAAAAGATTCACTCTAAAGATATCACAAACATTTCATTTAACCTTTACACTCACAAAGCAAAATATGGAATCGTGGCATGCGGTTCCGACTGTGGATTAAATTCTTCAATGTGACCATTCATATAAAATGTCTTCAGCAGAACTTTCCTGTGCAAGTGTTTGGTATTAGTTTTTTTTTATTTTGGCCATCCTTGGAAGTGAGAAACAATTTTCAGTAACAGTAGAGACTTCAGAGTGGTTTTAAATTGAGTGTCGTAAAGCCAAAACCAAAGTAATCACTCTGGCCATGAAGCAATCAGAACTTGGAGGAAATACATGAGCTGCCGCCAAGCGCGGGAAAACGCGTGCAGCCAAGTCACGATTGGTTTTGGTTTTACTTCTGATTGGTTGAGAAAGTAGCGCGAGATTTTTTAGCCAATCACAAAGCGTAGCAATGCAAAACCAAAGCAATTGCAAAATTGTTTTCGACACTCAATTAAAACCGCTTTACACGCAAAGACAACATAATGCGCATTCTTGCACAAATCTTTTCATTGCTTGGCTTAAGTCATTAAAGATTCTAAAATAACAATTTGAGTTAATATGTAAGGCATAATTGCACAGTAAACGCTACAAACACGGTATAGATGGCTTCATTTCGAGAACGATTGAATTGGATAGCAGTTTCGAGTGCTAAGGCAAATTTATCGTTGGTCTGTTGCGTAACATAGCATCGAACATTCCCAATTTTGTTGTTTGAAAGTGTTTCTTTGTCTGACTAAATCTTTTTGATAAACATTTGTTCGCTAAAAACGTAAGGCCGGGACCAGCTTTTGGAAGCCGAAGTTGTGTATGTTACACGAGACAACCAAGATACTGACCCATTAGGTTGAAGCGACTGTCTTGTTGACTTAGGCATTAACTATGGCTTAGGTTAGGCTTTTCCCAGTTCATCAAATCAAATACCCTATACGAATATTTCTAGTCCTTATTGCGTTCGACGTTGGGAGAACGCAACCTAAACTCAACAAGCGAGAGGCCTGGGCACGAACATTTAGGGGAGAGAAACTCGATTTTGTGGGTGGATCAAGTACCGGAAATACGTCATAGCCTCTTCCGGTTGTTGTGGAATTAGTGATGTAAGGGCTACGTCACGAATGTAAATTATCAATCAAGTAACTTGGAATACGTCTTCGTGAAATTCAGGAAGAATTACTTAGTGATGTATGCTTGACATCATGAATGAATATTACAAGTTATAAAAGAACGAAATGTCGCTCAAACAAGTCTCAAACACTTTTTACCCATAACAAACATTCGAACGCACTTAATAATCCCTGATTACTGCGTTCGACGTTCAGTAACCTCTTCCGGCAAGGTGCGCGCGCACGTTCTTCTCCTTACGCGTACGTCATAGACTCATCCAGCAGGTTGCGCGCGCACATTGGTTTGCCATTTTTTTTCACCTCTGCTCTATTTATAGGTAAGTTTAACCCATTCGCTCCTACACCGGCCAAAACCGGCCGTACAATACTCCACTGCTTTAAAAATTGCAACTTTCTCAATCGCGCGAACATTGCCCTAACTAGCAGTTCTGAGCATTGACTAGAAAGTCCCTCAATAAACACAAAAAAGTCAGCGATTTTTGCAGAATATCAGCGTTTGAATTTGGACAATAACAAAAATGACCGTTTTTAACGTCATAGAAAAACAACAAAAATCACGTTTTTGCCTTTAGTTTTTTTTATTCAAATCATCATGGCAAACCCAAAAGTCAACATTCACAGCAAAATTCAGTCCTAGTCCTAGCTTAGCAGTGAATTTTTTTGCTCTTATTCGTTGCTCGGGCCGAGCTCTAGCGTCTCGTTCTAATGCATACTGACCTTGCCTCGATTTTCAATATCACCACCGCACTGCATGCTGGGAAAAAGCCAAACATTTTGACAGCGTTCAATTCTTTCCGCACACATTTCATATTTATACTAAGTCCACAGCCACTCCGACCCACCGCCGAAATTTCGTGCTTGTTGTATTCTCCTGTGGTCGCAACTTCCAAAATATGCCGCGGTAGGTCGAGAAATTCATCCAGAGTCGAGTCCCAAAGCCACTTCGTTTCCAGGCGGCCATTTTTCCAGTTCAACGAGCAACGAGCCAAATTCGTAAACGAAGTACAACACCTAACTCGCTTCATTGAGAAGTGGACTCTGAACTACCTCCAAGCTTAATGATGCTCATCAGGCAGCTACTAAAGATGAAAAATAGCTGTGAACTTACCAAAAATCGTAGATAATTCATATTGGACCCTTTATTGCAAACCAACCAAGCAAAATGAGATCGTCACAATGACGTTTCCAGTAAACTCGAGCCTTCAGTGTTTTAGAACAGCAGCACTTTCAATGGTAACTTTAAATATGGAGTCACGAAATCCTATGGGGCGTGTGAATGCAGAAAATCGCTCAAAAACGTAAAAATTCTCAGGAGTGAATGGGTTAATCTCTATCATTTTTCCAAGCAACTGCAGTGTTTTTACAACGAAGCTTGATCGGAAACATGTTTACTGCTTCTGAAAGGTACAGAAAGTCCTTTCCTCCAGCTACAAAGACAAGACAATCGAAATTGCCGGGCTAATCGGTCAAGAATTCAATTCTACAGCAGAAAGAGGCAAAAGGAGAAAACGAAAAAGTTTGGCAGGCTGCCTCCTCAGGTCAAATGTGGCAAACCTCAATACCTATAACAAACATTCGAACGCACTTAATAATCCCTGATTACTGCTAGTTATTATTAGTATTTTTTTGTTGGCAAAACCCAATTAAAATCTGATTGGTTCATTGGATTGTCGGCGTCTGTTGTGATTGGTTCATTAGATTGTCGGCGTTTGTTGTGATTGGTTGATTGGATTGTCGGCGTTTGTTCTGATTGGTTCATTGGATTGTCGGCGTTTGTTGTGATTGGTTCATTAGATTGTCAGCATTAGTGGTGGTTGGTTCATTGGATTGTCGGCGTTTGTTGTGATTGGTTCATTGGATTGCCGGCGTTTGTTGTGATTTTTTCATTGGATTGTCGGCGTCTGTTGTGATTGGTTCATTAGATTGTCGGCATTTTTCGCAATTGGTTTCATTAGATTGTGACATGACGCGCCATAAATAGATAAATAAATAAAAGCAACAGTGATTTCGTGAAAGGAACATACCGACACACAATCAAAAGGACAGCAAACGAAACTCGAAGAGAACGACAAACGAAGGTGAACGGCGAAAGGAAATAGAATGGGAACAATTAACAGCAACCCAATGAAAGGAGACGATATGCAACAAGTTCCCTTCAAACCTAAATCCCCAGCGAACGTTGAGTGTGTGGAAAAACCACCGCAACTGAAGGACAAGCCGCTTTCGCATTCAGTGATCTCGCTTGACAAGCGACCGTCCAATGAGCCTGTTATTCAAGTATCGAGCACAGAAGATAACAACGATGGTGCACTAAAAGAAAAGAATCGAAGCAAATCTAAACTGGTGACGTACGAGAGTTCGAAAGGTTACTTCATCCACCGCAGTAACTCCCTCACGGAACAGGCCAAATATCTGTCCGAAGAACAGATCCTGGCGCTAGAGATCGACATCTTCAAACCTCTGGATTTCTACGAACTATTGTTTGACAGAATGAAGGCTAACAATAGCGGCGACGTAGTTACTTCTCTTCGCGATCTAGAAAATTTGTGAGGATAAATTATTTTTCTCGCGAACACCGTTGCATTGTTATCTCCCAAAATAAAGTCTGTTACCACGTTGTACTCAACAATATTGTATGCATGCATGTAATTAATCTGACAAAGGTTTTTCATTTGAATATTAAAGACTTTAAATATATTTCAGCAATGCAAGTGATTACAATTTGTTGTACTAGTAACCCGGTATGGATCGCGAAATCAACAACCCTTCATTCCGTAACTTGCCGTAAAAGCAATTTCAGAGTTCTCTTGTCTTGTTACTTCTACTGATATTGATTTTAGTAGTGTAATGCATGATTCAAAACACAGCCGAGGGAGAGGATTTTTGGTTTCTTCCAAACAAAAAAAAATTATTAAGTGAATAGTACAAAACACTTTTTGCCAACTATGAGTTTCTCAAAACGTAGGCCAGAGTTCCGGAACAACCAACGAATCGTTTCGGTGGAAAAGCTTTTCGGAATTCAGTCGCATTAAAAATTTGTAATGAATTAGACTCTTCGTAACATCGAAAAATTTAACGCCACTTGCCGGAGGGAGGGATTTTGAGGGAGAGGATTTTTGGTTTCTTCCAAAAAAAATTAATTAAGTGAATAGTACGCGGGGTTTAACGAAGAACGGACACACAAAAACAAACGAAAAACCGCGACGATTGCTAAATATAAAAACAGTTTTTGCCAACTATGAGTTTCTCAAAACGTAGGCCAGAGTTCCAGGAGTTCCGGAACAAACAACGAATCATTTCGGTGGAAAAGCTATTCGGAATGCTTCAGTCGCATTAATAATTTGTAATGAATTAGACTCTACGTGACATCGGAAAATTTAACGCCATTTGTTTTTGGAGGGATAATAAATATCGTCTTGGTTATGAAATAAGGTCAGATAGGATTTTCGGAAAGGAAAAAGCAGCCAGTAAATTCGGGTGATAACATTGCTTTCCCTAAAATTTTATGTCGCTAAAATATTCAGCTAAAAGAACCGAAAAACTAGCTTTCACATAGTTTCCTTAATATAGGGCAGTAAAATGATATGGGCATACAGTACAACGACATTCTCAGCGTTTTTCTCAGTAAACACTCCTCGATGCGTGCAGTGCTCATTAGAGTTAGAGAAATATTTCTTTAATCATACATTTAGCTTTTGATAATTCCGTGCTGCTGTGTGTCTATTTTTGCTATCAAAAACGAGACATTATTCTTGTAACGCAAGTTGCTCATTTGAAAGACAACGGCAAAATTTCATCCCTTCACCAGTAATTAGGCAATTAGCGTATTAATAAAGAAACTGGTCCGTGGTTTTCAACCGAAGATTTGAATTCGCCTGCGACGCAGCAGACGCATATCACTGTCCAACAAACAACGCTTAATTTTTCGCCATGAATTTTCATCCAGCTCGAAAAACGTATTTAACTCACGCGCACGAAATTACCATTTTCCCCTTCCTTTGACGAGAGTCAAGTTGTTGGAATAAACATAGACTACGAGCGTTTCCTTTTCTCTTAACTTTTTTCTCTGTCAGCCCACGTAACGCGCTATGAATAAGTAAATAAATAAATAAATAAACAAATACATACATAAATACATAAAAGCAATTTTAACGCACAATCAAAACGAAACTCGAAGAGAACGAGCAACGAAGGTGAACGTCGAAAGGAAATAGAATGGAAACAATTAACAGCAACCAAATGAAAGGAGACGATATGTAATAAGTTCCCTTCGATTTCGAACTTAAACCCTCGGCGAACTTTGACTGTGTGGCAAATCCACAGCAACTAAAGGACAAGCCGCTTTCGCATTCAATGATCTCGCTTGACAAGCGACCGTCCAGTGAGCCTGTTATTCAAGTATCGAGCACAGAAGATATCAACGAAGGCGCACTAAAGGAAAAGAATCGAAGCGAATCTAAACTGGTGACGTACGAGAGTCCGAAAGGTTACTTCATCCACCGCAGTAACTCCCTCACGGAACAAGCCAAATATCTGTCCGAAGAACAGATCCTGGCGCTAGAGATCGACATCTTCAAACCTCTGGATTTCTACGAACTCTTGTTTAACAGAATGAAGGCTAACAATAGCGGCGAAGTAGTTACTTCTCTTCGCGATCAGGAAAATTTGCACTGATAAAATATTTTTCTCGTCGCGAACATATTGAGACATATCTCGCAAAATGAAATCCGTTGCCACGTTGTACCAAAACATATTTCAACAATATTGTATGCATGCATGTAGTTAACAGTTAGTTTTTCATTTGCAAGCCTTCTGTTTTATTTAAAATACATAAAATATATTTCTAAATAAATGTAAGTGATTGCTATTTATGTTGTACTAGTATCCCAGTACAGTTTCAGTACAGTTCACTTCACCAGTAATTAGGTAATTAGCGTATTAATTAAGAAACCGGTGCGTGGTTTTCAACCGACAAGGCAGCAGACGCATCACTGTCCAACAAACACCGCTTAATTTTTCACCATGAATATATATCCAGCTCGAAAAACGTGTTTAACTCTCGCACACGAAAAGACCATTTTTCTTTTCCTTTGACGATAGTCAATTTGTTCGAATAATCATAGACTACGAGCGTTTCATTTTCTCTCGAGAAAAAACGAGCAAAACGAAACACGCGAGTGCGCGTGAAACTCGGCTGTCTTTCACGCGTACACCTTGCGCCGCATACTTGAAATCGCGCAGAGGCGGTTGTTATGAACGGTTTACCTACTATGTGGCTCGTAAACCTCTAGCGAAGCCGAGTCGGTTATAACCGTCTATTCATTTTTACTGTCTATTGAGCGCCTTTTTTTTTTCGCTGAAGAAGGAAGTAAAACGACCGAGGAGACTGTGCTTACAGTTGTCATCGGATATAGAATTAAAATACTTCACATTACAGGAGATGTTAAATAATCGCGAAAATTTGATGACACGCAAAAATGAAACATTTATTGGAAGCAAGTTTTAACAAATTCGCTAAAATTAAGGGTCCCGAAATACAGGCATTCCAATTTCGCGAATATTCTGCAAACTATAATGTTCCAGTTTAAACAAACAAGTAGCGTGCGATATGACTTACCATTCAGCGTTTCCAAGTGTTTGTGCGTGTTGATGTCATACACCTAGAGAATAAGAACACAGTCATTATAATAGGCCATTTCCGAGTTGCCTTTAGCCTCTCTATCAAAGCGAGGCTAGGTGTGAAACCTTTCATATGAAAATGAGTTTTCATTCACATGCAAATAACACTTATTTGCATGTGAATGAAAACTCATTTTCATATGAAAGGTTTCGCACCTAGCCTCGCTTTGATAGAGAGGCTAAAGGCAACTCGGAAATGGCCAATTACGAAGCGAACCCAAAAGACGAAATCAATGGCACGTGGTGATGACCTCAGGTGAGCTCAAATTCAAATGTTTGCCAACTGGCCAACGTCACTGCGCCCACGAACAATATGTCGTTGTCGCGATAAAGAAGGCGAGGAAAGATATAAACCATCGAATACATGGCCAAAACCATCTAAAAATATATAAACAGCATATCGGATCACTGTTTTACAAGTTTTTTGAAGGTACGGGGTTTAGTTCCCTCTGCCACTGTCGCATCATTGTGCATCCTCGTGGCTGCAATTTAGCCTTTAAACTTATGACTTTGTCATTCCCAGCCACATCTCACAAGTGCCCAGGCTGGTACATGTAGCAAGAAGTGAAGGGAAGATCATGGTCACGTTGTTCTTCCTCAATGCCGTTCGCGTTTTCTTCGTTAACTGCGTCTCTCTCTCTCTCTCTCTCTCAAATCTCTATACATTACAGCTGCGGTTACACGTTTCAACTTTTACCAAGATAAATTCAAAATAACAATAGCCTCGGCACGCTTAATTTAGAATACACCTACGCAAAACTTTGAAACGTGCAACCGCAGCTTATATTGTTAATAAGATAAAAAATTAACTACAACATATACAAATAAAGCCAGTGCTGGTAATTTTCTCACTTGTATTTGGTTCTCATATGTTCCACACACTACATAATCCTTTGTGACCGCCAACGAATAAACACTGCCTCCCGATGTTTGAAGGACTCTAACACACTCTAATGTATCCAGATCCCACAACTATAAAACAAACCAAAAAGAGCGCTTTTCAAATGGGTATCAAAAGTAATTTCGTGATTGCTTTGGTTTTGCATTGCTACGCTTTGTGATTGGCTTAAAAATCTGGCGCCACTTTATCAACCAGTCAGAAGTAAAACCAAAACGCACACGTTTTCCCGCGCTTGGCGCCGTTTGCATGTATTTGCTTCGAGTTCTGATTGGTTCATTGGATTGTTTCTGACTGTTGTGATTGGCCAGAGTGATTACTTTGGTCACGCTTTAGGATCTCACATTCAGACTCAAAGGTGGAAAGAACCGCTAAATTGCAGTTTTTAGTACTTTCCATAAAAAAAAACATGTTCACTGACCGATTTATCGTACCGAATAGCAAACCTTCGAAGTTTCAAATTTGGCAAAGAAATGTTTCCGAGGAGTGGAGGGGGGGGGGCAGGGTTAGAGTTATGACGTATATTTCTTTGTAAACATTGCCAAATTTGGGCACTCATATTTCCGTGAGTTTAACGCAGATTTTTACAAACTTCGATGTGATAAATCGATCTGTGAAGATGAAAAGTAATGAAAATTGCAATTCTGTCATCGCCATATCGATGGAAAGGTCTTTTGTACAGCCAAATGAACAGCACTACAGAAACTAGCATTCAAACATAGATTCAAATATTATAACCATACCGTGTACAGCATAATAAACAGTACCACAGGAAAGTACTGCTCAATAGCTTTCATTTGAATGGTCACACAGAAACTAGCATTTAACTATAGATTCAAATGTTATAACCGTATATTTGTACAGCATAATAAAGTTAAACAGTACCACAGCAAAGTACTGCTCAGTAGCTTTCATTTGAATGGTCACACTTTAGGATTTCATCCACAGACTCAAAAGTTAGAACCACCTTGTACAGCATAATAAACAGTACCACAGGAAAGTACTGCTCAGTAACTTTCATTTGAATGGTCACACTTTGGGGTTTTGTTCACAGATTCAAACGTTCCAACTACCTTTAAAGGCTTATACAGCATAATAAACAGTACCAATGCATAGTAAATTTCACTTGGTCACTCTCAAAAACGTGGAAAGGAAGCAACAAAACTGAATACAATAAAGAAAATGAAAGTACCTTAATGGTCTGATAGGAGCCACTGAAGAGGTGCCTTTCTGATGCCACCAGTGCGCGCACCCAGTGATTAAGTCCCGTTAGTTCTTGAATGAGCTCCGTGGTTTTTAGATTCCACACCTGTAAACAGAAACAGAAACCCGGATTAACGTCTAATTTATCCATTCCCTGATTAACGCTCACTAGCTTTCAAACAATCAGGCCTAGGGGTACACACGTACTGTCTGATACATGGAGAGAACAAACCGGGAAGTCCGTGTCCTATTCTTTGCGAACAATGATATAGTTTGTATCTTTGTTTTCAATTATTGCCTCATTAGCATATGGTCCTTATTCTCTAATAGAGAGTTTTCACTCACGTGACCGGCGGCCATATTGAAGTGCTAAAACAATAGGAAATGTTTGAATAAGAACAGAGCTTAAAGAGGCAGTATCACGAGGTTCCACGCGCGGCACTGTTCACTATTCTTGCACCGGAATTTTGGACATATCACTGTTAAAGTGATTTTTTCTTTCTTCCGGCTATCAAAACGGATTTTTTTATTCAACAAATACCTACACTTCTCGACGGCCTTTTTGAATTTGCGGAATCAAACTTGAAAACTGGGCCGACGTTTTCAAGTTTCGACCTCGTGATACTGCCCCTTTAATGTTACACGTAACAATTTTCCGTGCAACTTGTCTGGCAAAAAAATTGTTGCGAGTTGCACGCACAACTTTTTACGTGTAACACCGCTTCATGCAACTGAATTTTTGTTTTTTTGAGTTGCACGAAAAGTTGAATCGTTTTCTACTTTCTGAAACAAACTTCTTCAAGTTGCACAACAAAAATACGTGTAACATGGCTCTTGCCAACTTGTTTCGCCGCACTCTTTAGTCAAACGATGCGTCATTTTTCAACTTACGCAATTTTTCCGCGAGACAAGTTGCATGACAATTGTAACGTGTAACATTGTACGTGCAACTTGCAACAATTTTTTTTGCAAGTTGAAAATTGACACCTTGGATAACAAACAAGCTTTCATTTAATTGTTTACAACTAAATAGTTACAAAAGCACAGGTTCTGTTACTGTTTTTTCTATTGTAATGTTCATGTATTTCACTTTTTCCTTTATTCCTTGGAGCTCTTTATTTAGCACATCGGAAACGTTCTTGTTCTTTGTACGCAAGGAATAAACTGCTGGAACCACAAGTCCATTTTCTAGAGTCCGCTTTCCGATAACCTCGGCATCGCCTTCATTGCTATCTTCTGCATTCAGGAAAGTGCAAACGAGATGAGATAGTTCAATAGGTGCATGCCCAACTAGAACATCAGAGCCACCACTGCTGTCTTTGCCATCTTTATATAAACCAACCGCAAAGTCGTCATATGCTTTTGCTTCTTCTCTTTTGTCCTTCTTGCACGCAAGTTTATTTTATGCGATATTTTTTTGATTTAATGGGATAATAAAACCAAATATTTAGGGCACGACTTCCAGTGAGCAATTTTTGAAATAATCGCCTCCCTCGAATAATCGCCTTCCCTCGAATAATCGCCCCCTTTTGGTGCGAAAAAAAAATAATCGCCCCCGGCTATTATTCGAGGAAATACGGTGTGCGTCATTCAACGTGGCAACCTCGTACCCAGGGTCTCTCTTCTTCCCGCCCCCTCTCGCTCCAGGGGGCGGGAAGAACAGAGACCCTGGGTACGAAGTTGTCAACGTGGATGATTGAAAACAACCCTAAAATTTCACTTTTATAAGATTTAAGTAAAATCCAGTCATTAGATTTTCTCATGAACTTGCACACAGCTTACAATTGATAATTCTTGTTTAAAATTGACTCGACCAAATTTCAAAGAACAGTTTTTCAAATATTCAAGAAAATACCTGCACAGTTAAAATTGATCGTGTCACTGAATTCCTTTGAAAGTTCGTATTATTTGAAATTCGATAAAAATATAAATTCTGACAAATTTCATGAAGTTTTAATGAGTGGATTTTGAGAAATTGTCGTTTGTGTACATTGATTACAAAACGGAGCTGGCTCACACTCTTTCTAAAAACCCTCGCCGTCAAATAACATTCAACACTCAATTGAAAACCGTTCTAATAGCAGAGATCTAACTCTGCAGTTAACCTTTCTCGAATTTTTCACCCTTTATTAGTTCATTTCTCTTATTTGCTTTAATCTTTTTTTTCGGTTGTCGTTGTTATTAAAGTGAAATTAACTCGTGAATACGCGAAGGGTTGATTTGAACGAGTTGCAGCATTTGGGTATAAATTTCACTCGATCGGCTGTAACATTGAGCCCGTGACATGTTACGGTCACCTACCTTGCCATGGGGACGGCCTTTGAAGGAGGGCAGGGTGGGGAGTTGGACGCAGGGGTGGGACGTTGGAACAAAACGCCTAGGAGATGGGAGGGTCCGAAGGCGTGCAGAATCTTTTATTTAGAGCGTTTTGTATTCCCGAGTTGGCTCTTAGAAGTTCACTAATTAGAAACGAAAGGTAAATACTTCCCTTTATTGAACAACTCAGTGGATAGTTATTTTATGTACAACAGTCTTGCTATATACAAATGAATTTCACCACTACAACTCCATGCTAAGAACTGTCGTAACAGTGCGACCGGAAAAAAAAACGTGACTGTAATTTATTACATCAGGAGTCATGCCAGCTCCCCTACTGAAGCATTTTAGCTGGAAATTAATTGGTCAAAAACACATTGACTTTGACGGTTTTCCTGTCGCACTGTAACTCTTTGATCGAAGTAATTAATGTTACACTTATTTGTGGGGCACAATTTTAGTGACGTGCGTCCCAACGAGCGCACGTCCTCGAAATTTCACTCTTTAACTCTTTCACTCCTGGAGTCAATTTCTACCTCTTCGGCAGTACTTTTGCATGGCACCATCTGTTTTTTTTTTAAATGTTTTTACAAAATGAATCGCAATTTGAGATTTTTCCTTAATCTTGAATTTTGTCACTCTAACTGGCACCTGCAAGGCTAGGATGTATTGTAGTTGTCACGATAAATACTGCTACCTGGCAGTTTACTTTTATCCATTACACTGGAGAACATCCATTCCCAAAGGGTGTGCTTTTTTTGAGGTTAATATGATCAGGCCTTCGGGTCTCTCGAGAGAACATGAAATACTTTCCGGGGGAGCTCTTCTTACGGTTTATCTGTGATCAGGACCCCTCCCCCTCCCCCCCCCCCCCCCCCCCCCCCCCCTTTCCCTGTAAAAACATGCGGATGGTAAACGAGAGTCTCATCGCAGGTTGCCTTTCGGAACTACTGATCCGCAAATAGAACAGGTGTCTAAAACTTGAATTCCCAAGAGTGATCAATATCTTATTTCTCCTTACATTATAAATACACTGAGAAGCGGACACGTGATGAGATCCAGAAAATTATCAAATAGTAACGGCAGTTCTGTATTGGGAAAATATTGGTCAAATATTGATTATGAACGCGACCAATATCTTCCCAATACGGACCGAACCACAAGTCTTGACACATTCGTTGGGACAAATCTGATGTTCTCTCCTTTCTCAATGATGGTTTTCAAGATTGGATCACATAGTCACAAAATTCAACAATGGGAGGGTGAAAGACTGACTGTCAATCGGAATGAGTGTCGCATCAGCTGTCCCAACTTAACGTGTCTTGAAATGTAGCTAGTTCAATGAAGATTTATAATCGTGGCTTTCCTACAAATTTGCGGACAGCCTAGACAAAGACAAAAGTTTAGCACATAAGTTTTCCATGCCACTTTCACAAGAGCTTATCCAAACAAGAAAGGTTTCTGTTTTCACAGAAAAGTCTTCCTTTGAGCAATTTATTAAAAAAAATAGTTCAGTGAATAGCTTAACGAAACAACAGAAAAATGCACCAACCGCGTTACAAGGCAGTTGTGAGGGAGGGATTTGACGTTTTATACTGAAGGTTCATGCAGTGATTACCATATAACAGTGAAAACCACGTTCCTCGGCCCGAGACAAATTGAGTTCTGCTCCTTTCGACTCCCAATTTTTATACAATTTTGACCACCTGAACACCTCTACGGCTTCTCAAATTCGTTTTTATCGTTTCATCGTTAAACAGATGGCAGTCACTTAGCAATCAGGTGTTGCCAGTGAGTAAACTCTCATGCAAGTGTCCGAAGGCTCTCCGATATTAACTGTCCAATCCAAGATACCACAATTCTCTTAAAACCCAGTAGGAGAAATAAGCGCCGCTTTTAACAAATCCTCGTACAAGTTCCGAAGAGTTCCGAAGAGTTCCGAAGAGTTCCAAAGAGTTCCGAAGAGTTCCGAAGAGTTCCAAAGAGTTCTGAACCACTCCGAACGTTGACAGGTGGCAATGTCGCCACTGGATGAGTCACGCTGTTCATTAACCGCGGTATCAGCCAATTCTCGGCTACGGGTACGGACCTAAAAAGATCTACTGTTCTTGTTGTCGGGTAGGCAGTGGAAGCATCTAAAAACTGCTTTTTGTTTCCCACGAATAGAACTCAATGTCCGCGTTCATCCTTAGTAGTACAGCACTTTGAAAGCGTTTCAGTAGGATACCATTAACCAAAGCCAAGCAGCACAAGGAAAGCACAACATGGTGTCAGGTCAAACACATCACTGTCACATCACTGCCACACCTATATGACCAAAAACAATAGGAAATCGTTTTTCAGGAGTAAGACATTTAGTCTGGGAGCAAAAGAACTTTATCTAAGAGAACAGAGCCATGTGCCCAATGATAATTATTTTCAATCTAATATTAGCTTGCGCCCATGCTGTGAAGGTTATTTGCATTCTCGTTCCCATGACCACACGGTCTCTATTCCACACAGATCAGATAGGAGAGATTTGCCTCGGAAAATAGTGTTTTCGTGTTCAGCGCTAAATGGCCTAAATTTCAACCGCCAACTTAAAATTAAGGAAATGTATCATGACTTCAACGCCACTGGGGTCAAGCCTCAGTATAATGTAGATGAAAATTAACCGTCACGCGCCAAAATGACTAACTTTAACCGTAAAACTTCAAACTTTTAAGGGGGGTTTCACTTGGAACAGAAATACACCATTAAGTTCCCTGGGTAGCAGAAGTTCCGCTTCCGGCTTTCCTGAACAGTCGGTGTAACTATGATAGGTGGCTTATGGTGGCTGACAACAGTTTCTACTAATCTCCAGTAATTACACTTTGATGGATCAATACTATAAATGCGCTTCCTTGCATGTGCATTTACGTGCTTACGTCACGTGCTTGCATCGCGCGTGTAAAGCGTGTTCATAGGGTTTGCCCGCTTAGAAGAAGTACCCACTAACAAGACACCGGTGGATGGTTGTAAAGGTAGCTTTTCCTCACCTTGACTGTGCTATCCACTGCTCCAGAGAAAATCCTCCCCTTTGTGACTGCTAGGGCGGCCACGCTCCCTTGGTGACGGAGAAGGGTCTGGACACAAGTGAAGCTCTCCAAATTCCAAACCTACGAAAGAACTAACGTTGAGATGCAGAGGAACCACTGTGGTAGTGGTTTCTATCCATAGAATATTAACTGTTAAAGTGTGTATGACAAATATTTTCTTTATTTGCTTGATGGAATCTACATGGCGTTCTGATAAGAAAGTCGAAAAAAGTTTTTCGATACCGATTTTTCTTGTCCGTGATTTAGCCGTCAAAAACCGTGAAATTTCACATCCGGTGGGTTACAAAACCGCGCAAGAAGAAGGACTGGAAATAGCCCGCTGTGACGTCAATACAAGAATGCCAGTGTCGCGGTTTCTCAGTTCCTCCGTTTTTTGGTGCGTGTTGCTACAACCATAGACAACACACCTCAATAGAACCATGTTTCTTCCTCAGGGCGCACCAAAAAATACGAGGAACCGAGAAACCTCGACACCGGCATTCTTGTATTGACGTCACAGCGGGCTATTTCCAGTCTTTCTTCTTGCGCGGTTTTGTACCCCACCGGAAGAGAAATTTCATGTTTTTAGACGGCTAAAACACGGACAAGAAAATCGATATCGAAAAACTCTTTTCGATTTTCTTGTCCGTATTTTAGCCGTCTAAAAACATGAAATTTCACTTCCGGTGGGGTACAAAACCAGAAGTGAAATTTCATGTTTTTAGACGGCTAAAACACGGACAAGAAAATCGATATCGAAAAAACTCTTTTCGATTTTCTTATCAGAACGCCATGTAGATTCCATCAAGAAAAATAAAAAAATATCTGTCATATACACTTTAACAGAAATCAAGGTAAAGCCCAACCTCGTCCCCAGGGTCTTCTCTGTTGTGTTCAAATTCAAAATGGCGGGTCGGGCGGAGAAGACCCTGGTCAAGGTTGTCAAAATACTCCAAAAATCCTGGCGTATTTTGCCGTGTAAAATATGATGAAATGTCTTCCTTTCGTATGAACAACGGATTCAGATTGCCAGAAAACAAACACGGCCATATAGAGCGGTTTTCAATTGAGTGTCGTAAAACCAAAACCAAAGTAATTACTCTGACCAATCACAAAACTCGCAGACAATCTGATGAACCAATCAGAACTCGAAGAAAATACATGTAGCCGGCGCCAAGCGCGGGAAAACGCGTGCGAACAAGTCACGATTGGTTTTGGTTTTACTTCTGATTGGTTAATAAAGTGGCGCAAGATTTTTTAGCCAATCGCGAAGCGTAGCAATGCAAAACCAAAGCAATTGCGAAATTACTTTCGACACTCAATGGAAAAGCGCTCTATCGCTGGAAATAACCTCCGAAAACGCCATTTCATCGTGTGTGTCACGTATCAAAATACTTCACGATTCTTGGAGTATTTCGGCAAACATGAGTGAACTTTAGATTTGAATACGAGTAC
This sequence comes from Dendrophyllia cribrosa, assembly GCA_024195265.1. Taxonomy (NCBI): domain Eukaryota; kingdom Metazoa; phylum Cnidaria; class Anthozoa; order Scleractinia; family Dendrophylliidae; genus Dendrophyllia; species Dendrophyllia cribrosa. Next base: position 29,659,586 of record JAJLRJ010000009.1, on the reverse strand, counting down.
TAGATTGAGTACGCGTACGACTGCGAATTTCAAGCCAGTCGCGTCCCCAGAGCTGTCGCTCCTTCCTGTTGCTGACCAGAAGATATGGAGACTCGAGGTATAAAATTGTCCTGATAAATGATTATCTAGAGCATGCGAACTAGGTTTGAAAAGTCGTACTCGTACTCAATCTCGTACTCGTAGTCCGATCTAAAGGTCTGTCTTGTCGCAACGACGCGCGAAAACGAGCGGGAAGCGCGTTCCACACACCCAACTGCTCCTTTAAGAAAACGACTGTCAACCAACTACACTATAAATAGCCTATTCCAGGCGTTCAGATAGCGAGGACGCGGGGCGAAGGAGCGTAGCCTCTTCCAGGTGTTCAGATAGCGGCGAAGTCGCAAAGGATCGTGGTCTCTTCCAGGCGTTCAAGGCGACGGCGCTGAGGAGCGTAGCTTTTTCCGGGCGTTTTGATAGTGGAGACGGCGCGAGTGAGCAAAGCCTCTTCCAGGCGTTCAGACAGTGGGTCGGCACGAAGGAGCGTAGCCTATTCCAGGCGTTCAGACAGTGGGGACGGAAAACTGCGATGCAAGTATTTTCATTCGCGCGCCCCATAGTAATTCTGTATATACTGCAATAATTACCCGGAGTGATCTGTCATATGAGGCACTGAACAAACGCGTCTGACCAGGAGCACTTAAAACAGCAAGCCCGTACACTGTTCCCACGTGACCTGTCAGAAGGAAACAAGAAAAGATTCACTCTAAAGATATCACAAACATTTCATTTAACCTTTACACTCACAAAGCAAAATATGGAATCGTGGCATGCGGTTCCGACTGTGGATTAAATTCTTCAATGTGACCATTCATATAAAATGTCTTCAGCAGAACTTTCCTGTGTAAGTGTTTGGTTTTAGTTTTTTTTTTTATTTTGGCCATCCTTGGAAGTGAGAAACAATTTTCAGTAACAGTAGAGACTTCAGAGTGGTTTTTAATTGAGTTTCGTAAAGCCAAAACCAAAGTAATCACTCTGGCCATGAAACAATCAGAACTTGGAGGAAATACATGAGCTGCCGCCAAGCGCGGGAAAACGCGTGCAGCCAAGTCACGATTGGTTTTGGTTTTACTTCTGATTGGTTGAGAAAGTAGCGCGAGATTTTTTAGCCAATCACAAAGCGTAGCAATGCAAAACCAAAGCAATTGCAAAATTGTTTTCGACACTCAATTAAAACCGCTTTACACGCAAAGACAACATAATGCGCATTCTTGCACAAATCTTTTCATTGCTTGGCTTAAGTCATTAAAGATTCTAAAATAACAATTTGAGTTAATAAGTAAGGCATAATTGCACAGTAAACGCTACAAACACGGTATAGATGGCTTCATTTCGAGAACGATTGAATTGGATAGCAGTTTCGAGTGCTAAGGCAAATTTATCGTTGGTCTGTTGCGTAACATAGCATCGAACATTCCCAATTTTGTTGTTTGAAAGTGTTTCTTTGTCTGACTAAATCTTTTTGATAAACATTTGTTCGCTAAAAACGTAAGGCCGGGACCAGCTTTTGGAAGCCGAAGTTGTGTATGTTACACGAGACAACCAAGATACTGACCCATTAGGTTGAAGCGACTGTCTTGTTGACTTAGGCATTAACTATGGCTTAGGTTAGGCTTTTCCCAGTTCATCAAATCAAATACCCTATACGAATATTTCTAGTCCTTATTGCGTTCGACGTTGGGAGAACGCAACCTAAACTCAACAAGCGAGAGGCCTGGGCACGAACATTTAGGGGAGAGAAACTCGATTTTGTGGGTGGATCAAGTACCGGAAATACGTCATAGCCTCTTCCGGTTGTTGTGGAATTAGTGATGTAAGGGCTACGTCACGAATGTAAATTATCAATCAAGTAACTTGGAATACGTCTTCGTGAAATTCAGGAAGAATTACTTAGTGATGTATGCTTGACATCATGAATGAATATTACAAGTTATAAAAGAACGAAATGTCGCTCAAACAAGTCTCAAACACTTTTTACCCATAACAAACATTCGAACGCACTTAATAATCCCTGATTACTGCGTTCGACGTTCAGTAACCTCTTCCGGCAAGGTGCGCGCGCACGTTCTTCTCCTTACGCGTACGTCATAGACTCATCCAGCAAGTTGCGCGCGCACATTGGTTTGCCATTTTTTTTCACCTCTGCTCTATTTATAGGTAAGTTTAACCCATTCGCTCCTACACCGGCCAAAACCGGCCGTACAATACTCCACTGCTTTAAAAATTGCAACTTTCTCAATCGCGCGAACATTGCCCTAACTAGCAGTTCTGAGCATTGACTAGAAAGTCCCTCAATAAACACAAAAAAGTCAGCGATTTTTGCAGAATATCAGCGTTTGAATTTGGACAATAACAAAAATGACCGTTTTTAACGTCATAGAAAAACAACAAAAATCACGTTTTTGCCTTTAGTTTTTTTTATTCAAATCATCATGGCAAACCCAAAAGTCAACATTCACAGCAAAATTCAGTCCTAGTCCTAGCTTAGCAGTGAATTTTTTTGCTCTTATTCGTTGCTCGGGCCGAGCTCTAGCGTCTCGTTCTAATGCATACTGACCTTGCCTCGATTTTCAATATCACCACCGCACTGCATGCTGGGAAAAAGCCAAACATTTTGACAGCGTTCGATTCTTTCCGCACACATTTCATATTTATACTAAGTCCACAGCCACTCCGACCCACCGCCGAAATTTCGTGCTTGTTGTATTCTCCTGTGGTCGCAACTTCCAAAATATGCCGCGGTAGGTCGAGAAATTCATCCAGAGTCGAGTCCCAAAGCCACTTCGTTTCCAGGCGGCCATTTTTCCAGTTCAACGAGCAACGAGCCAAATTCGTAAACGAAGTACAACACCTAACTCGCTTCATTGAGAAGTGGACTCTGAACTACCTCCAAGCTTAATGATGCTCATCAGGCAGCTACTAAAGATGAAAAATAGCTGTGAACTTACCAAAAATCGTAGATCATTCATATTGGACCCTTTATTGCAAACCAACCAAGCAAAATGAGATCGTCACAATGACGTTTCCAGTAAACTCGAGCCTTCAGTGTTTTAGAACAGCAGCACTTTCAATGGTAACTTTAAATATGGAGTCACGAAATCCTATGGGGCGTGTGAATGCAGAAAATCGCTCAAAAACGTAAAAATTCTCAGGAGTGAATGGGTTAATCTCTATCATTTTTCCAAGCAACTGCAGTGTTTTTACAACGAAGCTTGATCGGAAACATGTTTACTGCTTCTGAAAGGTACAGAAAGTCCTTTCCTCCAGCTACAAAGACAAGACAATCGAAATTGCCGGGCTAATCGGTCAAGAATTCAATTCTACAGCAGAAAGAGGCAAAAGGAGAAAACGAAAAAGTTTGGCAGGCTGCCTCCTCAGGTCAAATGTGGCAAACCTCAATACCTATAACAAACATTCGAACGCACTTAATAATCCCTGATTACTGCTAGTTATTATTAGTATTTTTTTGTTGGCAAAACCCAATTAAAATCTGATTGGTTCATTGGATTGTCGGCGTCTGTTGTGATTGGTTCATTAGATTGTCGGCGTTTGTTGTGATTGGTTCATTAGATTGTCGGCGTTTGTTGTGATTGGTTAATTAGATTGTCGGCGTTTGTTGTGATTGGTTGATTGGATTGTCGGCGTTTGTTCTGATTGGTTCATTGGATTGTCGGCGTTTGTTGTGATTGGTTCATTAGATTGTCAGCGTTAGTGGTGGTTGGTTCATTGGATTGTCGGCGTTTGTTGTGATTGGTTCATTGGATTGCCGGCGTTTGTTGTGATTTTTTCATTGGATTGTCGGCGTCTGTTGTGATTGGTTCATTAGATTGTCGGCATTTTTCGCAATTGGTTTCATTAGATTGTGACATGACGCGCCATAAATAAATAAATAAATAAAAGCAACAGTGATTTCGTGAAAGGAACATACCGACACACAATCAAAAGGACAGCAAACGAAACTCGAAGAGAACGACAAACGAAGGTGAACGGCGAAAGGAAATAGAATGGGAACAATTAACAGCAACCCAATGAAAGGAGACGATATGCAACAAGTTCCCTTCAAACCTAAATCCCCAGCGAACGTTGAGTGTGTGGAAAAACCACCGCAACTGAAGGACAAGCCGCTTTCGCATTCAGTGATCTCGCTTGACAAGCGACCGTCCAATGAGCCTGTTATTCAAGTATCGAGCACAGAAGATAACAACGATGGTGCACTAAAAGAAAAGAATCGAAGCAAATCTAAACTGGTGACGTACGAGAGTTCGAAAGGTTACTTCATCCACCGCAGTAACTCCCTCACGGAACAGGCCAAATATCTGTCCGAAGAACAGATCCTGGCGCTAGAGATCGACATCTTCAAACCTCTGGATTTCTACGAACTATTGTTTGACAGAATGAAGGCTAACAATAGCGGCGAAGTAGTTACTTCTCTTCGCGATCTAGAAAATTTGTGAGGATAAATTATTTTTCTCGCGAACACCGTTGCATTGTTATCTCCCAAAATAAAGTCTGTTACCACGTTGTACTCAACAATATTGTATGCATGCATGTAATTAATCTGACAAAGGTTTTTCATTTGAATATTAAAGACTTTAAATATATTTCAGCAATGCAAGTGATTACAATTTGTTGTACTAGTAACCCGGTATGGATCGCGAAATCAACAACCCTTCATTCCGTAACTTGCCGTAAAAGCAATTTCAGAGTTCTCTTGTCTTGTTACTTCTACTGATATTGATTTTAGTAGTGTAATGCATGATTCAAAACACAGCCGAGGGAGAGGATTTTTGGTTTCTTCCAAACAAAAAAAAATTATTAAGTGAATAGTACAAAACACTTTTTGCCAACTATGAGTTTCTCAAAACGTAGGCCAGAGTTACGGAACAACCAACGAATCGTTTCGGTGGAAAAGCTTTTCGGAATTCAGTCGCATTAAAAATTTGTAATGAATTAGACTCTTCGTAACATCGAAAAATTTAACGCCACTTGCCGGAGGGAGGGATTTTGAGGGAGAGGATTTTTGGTTTCTTCCAAAAAAAATTAATTAAGTGAATAGTACGCGGGGTTTAACGAAGAACGGACACACAAAAACAAACGAAAAACCGCGACGATTGCTAAATATAAAAACAGTTTTTGCCAACTATGAGTTTCTCAAAACGTAGGCCAGAGTTCCAGGAGTTCCGGAACAAACAACGAATCATTTCGGTGGAAAAGCTATTCGGAATGCTTCAGTCGCATTAATAATTTGTAATGAATTAGACTCTACGTGACATCGGAAAATTTAACGCCATTTGTTTTTGGAGGGATAATAAATATCGTCTTGGTTATGAAATAAGGTCAGATAGGATTTTCGGAAAGGAAAAAGCAGCCAGTAATTCGGGTGATAACATTGCTTTCCCTAAAATTTTATGTCGCTAAAATATTCAGCTAAAAGAACCGAAAAACTAGCTTTCACATAGTTTCCTTAATATAGGGCAGTAAAATGATATGGGCATACAGTACAACGACATTCTCAGCGTTTTTCTCAGTAAACACTCCTCGATGCGTGCAGTGCTCATTAGAGTTAGAGAAATATTTCTTTAATCATACATTTAGCTTTTGATAATTCCGTGCTGCTGTGTGTCTATTTTTGCTATCAAAAACGAGACATTATTCTTGTAACGCAAGTTGCTCATTTGAAAGACAACGGCAAAATTTCATCCCTTCACCAGTAATTAGGCAATTAGCGTATTAATAAAGAAACTGGTCCGTGGTTTTCAACCGAAGATTTGAATTCGCCTGCGACGCAGCAGACGCATATCACTGTCCAACAAACAACGCTTAATTTTTCGCCATGAATTTTCATCCAGCTCGAAAAACGTATTTAACTCACGCGCACGAAATTACCATTTTCCCCTTCCTTTGACGAGAGTCAAGTTGTTGGAATAAACATAGACTACGAGCGTTTCCTTTTCTCTTAACTTTTTTCTCTGTCAGCCCACGTAACGCGCTATGAATAAGTAAATAAATAAATAAATAAACAAATACATACATAAATACATAAAAGCAATTTTAACGCACAATCAAAACGAAACTCGAAGAGAACGAGCAACGAAGGTGAACGTCGAAAGGAAATAGAATGGAAACAATTAACAGCAACCAAATGAAAGGAGACGATATGTAATAAGTTCCCTTCGATTTCGAACTTAAACCCTCGGCGAACTTTGACTGTGTGGCAAATCCACAGCAACTAAAGGACAAGCCGCTTTCGCATTCAATGATCTCGCTTGACAAGCGACCGTCCAGTGAGCCTGTTATTCAAGTATCGAGCACAGAAGATATCAACGAAGGCGCACTAAAGGAAAAGAATCGAAGCGAATCTAAACTGGTGACGTACGAGAGTCCGAAAGGTTACTTCATCCACCGCAGTAACTCCCTCACGGAACAAGCCAAATATCTGTCCGAAGAACAGATCCTGGCGCTAGAGATCGACATCTTCAAACCTCTGGATTTCTACGAACTCTTGTTTAACAGAATGAAGGCTAACAATAGCGGCGAAGTAGTTACTTCTCTTCGCGATCAGGAAAATTTGCACTGATAAAATATTTTTCTCGTCGCGAACATATTGAGACATATCTCGCAAAATGAAATCCGTTGCCACGTTGTACCAAAACATATTTCAACAATATTGTATGCATGCATGTAGTTAACAGTTAGTTTTTCATTTGCAAACCTTCTGTTTTATTTAAAATACATAAAATATATTTCTAAATAAATGTAAGTGATTGCTATTTATGTTGTACTAGTATCCCAGTACAGTTTCAGTACAGTTCACTTCACCAGTAATTAGGTAATTAGCGTATTAATTAAGAAACCGGTGCGTGGTTTTCAACCGACAAGGCAGCAGACGCATCACTGTCCAACAAACACCGCTTAATTTTTCACCATGAATATATATCCAGCTCGAAAAACGTGTTTAACTCTCGCACACGAAAAGACCATTTTTCTTTTCCTTTGACGATAGTCAATTTGTTCGAATAATCATAGACTACGAGCGTTTCATTTTCTCTCGAGAAAAAACAAGCAAAACGAAACGCGCGAGTGCGCGTGAAACTCGGCTGTCTTTCACGCGTACACCTTGCGCCGCATACTTGAAATCGCGCCGGAGGCGGTTGTTATGAACGGTTTACCTACTATGTGGCTCGTAAACCTCTAGCGAAGCCGAGTCGGTTATAACCGTCTATTCATTTTTACTGTCTATTGAGCGCCTTTTTTTTTTCGCTGAAGAAGGAAGTAAAACGACCGAGGAGACTGTGCTTACAGTTGTCATCGGATATGGAATTAAAATACTTCACATTACAGGAGATGTTAAATAATCGCGAAAATTTGATGACACGCAAAAATGAAACATTTATTGGAAGCAAGTTTTAACAAATTCGCTAAAATTAAGGGTCCCGAAATACAGGCATTCCAATTTCGCGAATATTCTGCAAACTATAATGTTCCAGTTTAAACAAACAAGTAGCGTGCGATATGACTTACCATTCAGCGTTTCCAAGTGTTTGTGCGTGTTGATGTCATACACCTAGAGAATAAGAACACAGTCATTATAATAGGCCATTTCCGAGTTGCCTTTAGCCTCTCTATCAAAGCGAGGCTAGGTGCGAAACCTTTCATATGAAAATGAGTTTTCATTCACATGCAAATAACACTTATTTGCATGTGAATGAAAACTCATTTTCATATGAAAGGTTTCGCACCTAGCCTCGCTTTGATAGAGAGGCTAAAGGCAACTCGGAAATGGCCAATTACGAAGCGAACCCAAAAGACGAAATCAATGGCACGTGGTGATGACCTCAGGTGAGCTCAAATTCAAATGTTTGCCAACTGGCCAACGTCACAGCGCCCACGAACAATATGTCGTTGTCGCGATAAAGAAGGCGAGGAAAGATATAAACCATCGAATACATGGCCAAAACCATCTAAAAAATATAAACAGCATATCGGATCACTGTTTTACAAGTTTTTTGAAGGTACGGGGTTTAGTTCCCTCTGCCACTGTCGCATTATTGATCCTTGTGGCTGCAATTTAGCCTTTAAACTTATGACTTTGTCATTCCCAGCCACATCTCACAAGTGCCCAGGCTGGTACATGTAGCAAGAAGTGAAGGGAAGATCATGGTCACGTTGTTCTTCCTCAATGCCGTTCGCGTTTTCTTCGTTAACTGCGTCTCTCTCTCTCTCTCTCAAATCTCTATACATTACAGCTGCAGTTACACGTTTCAACTTTTACCAAGATAAATTCAAAATAACAATAGCCTCGGCACGCTTAATTTAGAATACACCTACGCAAAAATTTGAAACGTGCAACCGCAGCTTATATTGTTAATAAGATAAAAAATTAACTACAACATATACAAATAAAGCCAGTGCTGGTAATTGTCTTACTTGTATTTGGTTCTCGTATGTTCCACACACAATATAATCCTTTGTGACCGCCAACGAATAAACACTGCCTCCCGATGTTTGAAGGACTCTAACACACTCTAATGTATCCAGATCCCACAACTATAAAACAAACCAAAAAGAGCGCTTTTCAAATGGGTATCAAAAGTAATTTCGTGATTGCTTTGGTTTTGCATTGCTACGCTTTGTGATTGGCTTAAAAATCTGGCGCCACTTTATCAACCAGTCAGAAGTAAAACCAAAACCAGTCGTGGCTTACGCACACGTTTTCCCGCGCTTGGCGCCGTTTGCATGTATTTGCTTCGAGTTCTGATTGGTTCATTGGATTGTCTCCGACTGTTGTGATTGGCCAGAGTGATTACTTTGGTCACGCTTTAGGATCTCACATTCAGACTCAAAGGTGGAAAGAACCGCTAAATTGCAGTTTTTAGTACTTTCCATAAAAAAAAACATGTTCACTGACCGATTTATCGTACCGAATAGCAAACCTTCGAAGTTTGGGCACTCATATTTCCGTGAGTTTAACGCAGATTTTTACAAACTTCGATGTGATAAATCGATCTGTGAAGATGAAAAGCAATGACAATTGCAATTCTGTCATCGCCATATCGATGGAAAGGTCTTTTGTACAGCCAAATGAACAGCACTACAGAAACTAGCATTCAAACATAGATTCAAATATTATAACCATACCGTGTACAGCATAATAAACAGTACCACAGGAAAGTACTGCTCAATAGCTTTCATTTGAATGGTCACACAGAAACTAGCATTTAACTATAGATTCAAATGTTATAACCGTATATTTGTACAGCATAATAAAGTTAAACAGTACCACAGCAAAGTACTGTTCAGTAGCTTTCATTTGAATGGTCACACTTTAGGATTTCATCCACAGACTCAAAAGTTAGAACCACCTTGTACAGCATAATAAACAGTACCACAGGAAAGTACTGCTCAGTAACTTTCATTTGAATGGTCACACTTTGGGGTTTTGTTCACAGATTCAAACGTTCTAACTACCTTTAAAGGCTTATACAGCATAATAAACAGTACCAATGCATAGTAAATTTCACTTGGTCACTCTCAAAACCGTGGAAAGGAAGCAACAAAACTGAATACAATAAAGAAAATGAAAGTACCTTAATGGTCTGATAGGAGCCACTGAAGAGGTGCCTTTCTGATGCCACCAGTGCGCGCACCCAGTGATTAAGTCCCGTTAGTTCTTGAATGAGCTCCGTGGTTTTTAGATTCCACACCTGTAAACAGAAACAGAAACCCGGATTAACGTCTAATTTATCCATTCCCTGATTAATGCTCACTAGCTTTCAAACAATCAGGCCGAGGGGTACACACGTACTGTCTGATACATGGAGAGAACAAACCGGGAAGTCCGTGCCCTATTCTTTGCGAACAATGATATAGTTTGTATCTTTGTTTTCAATTATTGCCTCATTAGCATATGGTCCTTATTCTCTGATAGAGAGTTTTCACTCACGTGACCGGCGGCCATATTGAAGTGCTAAAACAATAGGAAATGTTTGAATAAGAATAGAGCTTAAAGGGGCAGTATCACGAGGTTCCACGCGCGGCACTGTTCACTATTCTTGCACCGGAATTTTGGACATATCACTGTTAAAAGTGATTTTTTCTTTCTTCCGGCTATCAAAACGGATTTTTTGATTCAACAAATACCTCCACTTCTCGACGGCCTTTTTGAATTTGCGGAATCAAACTTGAAAACTGGGCCGACGTTTTCAAGTTTCGACCTCGTGATACTGCCCCTTTAATGTTACACGTAACAATTTTCCGTGCAACTTGTCTGGCAAAAAAATTGTTGCAAGTTGCACGCACAATTTTTTACGTGTAACACCGCTTCATGCAACTGAATTTTTGTTTTTTTTGAGTTGCACGAAAAGTTGAATCGTTTTCTACTTTCTGAAACAAACTTCGTCAAGTTGCACAACAAAAATACGTGTAACATGGCTCTTGCCAACTTGTTTCGCCGCACTCTTTAGTCAAACGATGCGTCATTTTTCAACTTACGCAATTTTTTCGCGAGACAAGTTGCATGACAATTGTAACGTGTAACATTGTACGTTCAACTTGCAACAATTTTTTTTGCGAGCCAAGTTGCAGGGAGAATTGTTACGTGTAACAGCAGCTTAAGTCTCATAGAATTCGTTTAGGACACCAATATGGCCGCCATTTCATTGTTTTTGGGACATCAATATGGCCGCAGTGACGTCGTATGCAAACGCACGAATATCGAAAGGCATGACAAAATTAGCTTTCTCTAGAATTTGAGCCCTATATACTAGATACTGTTTGTGCAATGCTATTTAAAAAACTCAAAATTTTACAAACAATGTATGCCTCATTAGCGCTTTTGTCGCCCAACAATTTTGCAGTTTTGGATGGCTAATATTTCCTTTAAAACATTACATGCAACGACCTAAACAATGCGTAGATTTACTAAGTTTAACAAGCTCTTTCAACTTTTGAAGTCAATTCGTATTTAGCATGATGCCTTCTCTACATAAATTTGTATGATAGTGAAGCAAAATGTAAACAATGACGTCATCAAAGATGCGCCTTTTCCCGCTGCAATTCCATTACTAGTATTCTCATGTGAAGTCTAGTCCAGGGGTCAATTCAATAAAACTTTTACAAGTGTAATTTACAAGTGCAGCTATTGTTTTCAACCTCTGAAACAATGGCTGCACTTGTAAATTACACTTGTAAAAGTTTTATTGAATTGACCCCAGCTGTCGACTGACCCCAGATGTCGACTGACCCCAGCTGTTGACTGACCCCAGATGTCGACTGACCCCAGCTGTTGACTGACCCCAGCTGTTGACTGACCCCAGTTGTTGACTGACCCCAGCTGTCGACTGACCCCAGCTGTTGACTGACCCCAGCTGTTGACTGACCCCAGCTGTCGACTGACCCCAGCTGTCGACTGACCCCAGCTGTCGACTGACCCCAGATGTCGACTGACCCCAGCTGTCGACTGACCCCAGCTGTCGACTGACCCCAGATGTCGACTGACCCCAGATGTCGACTGACGCCAGCTGTTGACTGACCCCAGCTGTTGACTGACCCCAGCTGTTGACCAGAATAGTCCTTTTTACAGTTGTGTGCTTGGTGACCTTGCCTTTGAGTGGAAGCGAGGCTGGAGGTGACCTTGCTTTGATACAAACCTTTCTGCCTTTCATGTGTTAATAATGCTTTTCTCATGCTAACTAGCTAAATTTACATCTGAAAAGCTCCAAGGTCTGTATCAAAGCAAGGTCACCTCCAACCTCGCTTCCACTCTAAGGCAAGGTCACCAAGCACACAACTGTAAAAAGGACTATTGACTGTCAGCATACCTTGATTTTCTTGAGCGATCCACTGAACAGCATGTTCCTTTTCGTTACTAGTGTGCAGACAGGGTTTTCGTGACCACGAATAGAATCGAGCAACTCAAGCTCCTCAAGACACCAAACCTGAGGTCCCAACAAAAACAATTATTTAAGAGTAATTGTTCAAACTTGCCTGGGGGCATACACAGCCTATGTTGAATTTTGACATTTTTCAGTCTCAAAAAAGACATTCTGTTGCTAAAATAATGGCTGGTTAACATTAGTTGAAGTAAAAGAGATTCAATTAGACCAAAACATCCCAAATTCTTGAACATGTATTTCGTTATTTTTGTGTGTGAAAATACAGGATATCTTGGCCCGATTGGCTCTCTTTTACTTTAACTTACACGAATCCGTCATTACTTTAGCAAGAGAGTGCTTTCTCGGCTAAAAACAAAACAATTTGTGAGCACTTGAACATTTAAAAATTCGACATAAGCTGTTTATGTCCCCAGCCCTTCAATTGTGCTATCAGCAAATTATATGAAGGCGGCGTTTTACGAGGCAACTTTTGCAACGCCAGACTCCGCAGAGGAGCGTTGATCGTACAAATCGTTGCGACACAAGTTGCAGAAGCACGTTAAACTAGACAACTCTTGAAAACTGAATTCATTGCAGCGTTGTCACGAAACGAGTCCTGCTTCGCGCAAGATTGAAATAGAACGATTTTCGTATGACGATTTTCGTGTTCGCGATCTGTTTCATCCGCCAGTAGTTGAAAGGATCAAAACAAGCTTTGCTCGTTTTTCCGCTAAAAATATCCTTAATAAGGAAAGATGCTTGTTCGACTGACCTATCAGAATGCTGAAAAGCGAGTGAGGTCAAAGAGAATACCTTCCGTTTAGCTCACAATCCGATCGCTTTGCTTTGCGTGTTCGCTAAACTAATCAAAAGCCTCGCGCGTTTGCCTCAGTTTGCTAAAACAAATTACTTCCTTGCAGTTCGTTTCTTGTTTTGGTTATGTCTACGCGTAACAAAAACGTTGCGAGAAAAGTCCGTTGTATGGTACGTTGAACTGGGAAATTTTCTTGTGCAACTTGTGTCCCAACAAAAGACAAGACAAGTTGCATGAAACTATGCTTAGTGCTTATTGTAACTTCAACTTAACAAACTATATTGTTGTTGGGAAGAAGTGTCACTATTCCGTTTCGTGCGGAATTACGTTATGTCAAAGAAAGTACAAAAGAGTACGCCAAAGAACGGCTTTTAAGAGCTGCACTCAGCGTAGCATGCATTAACGACTGCCATCAATAAGGCTGCTTACATTTATGGTGCAGTCTGCGGATCCACTGTAGAGCTTTTTGCTGTAAGACAAAACAACACGACGCGTGATTAACTGTGTTTTAATTGGCTTTTCAGTATTAAAGCCTTTCCCTGCTCTTTCCTCAGAAGGACATGACAAACAACAACTAACCAAGGGTTAAATTAGACAATCTGTAGATGGTGCCAGGCGCGGTTAAACACGAAACCCATGCCGAGCAGGGAGAAACATGTAAGGTAGGTGTCAAGCGCGAAAAACTGGTCCCAAGCACGGGAACATATGAAATCGGCGCCAAGCGCGGGAAACATGAGACCTGTGCCAAAGCACAGGAAAACATGTAACCGGTGTCAAGCGCGGGAAAACATTTAACCAGGTGCCAAGCGCGCGAAACATGGGACCTGTGCCAAGTGCGGGAAAATATGTAACCGGTGTCAAGCGCGGGAAAACATTTAACCGGGTGCCAAGCAGGTGAAACATGGGACCTGTGCCAAGTGTGGGAAAATATGTAACCGGTGTCAAGCGCGGGAAAACATTTAACCGGGTGCCAAGCGCGCGAAACATGGGACCTGTGCCAAGTGCGGGAAAATATGTAACCGGTGTCAAGCGCGGGAAAACATTTAACCGGGTGCCACGCAGGTGAAACATGGGACTTGTGCCAAGCGCGGGAAAACATGTACCCGGTGCAAATCGCAGGAAATATGAAAAGTGTGCCAAGCACTGTGTGACATTTACTACGCTTGATTATAGTTCGCACTTTATTGGCTGCATTGACAACATTTTGCTCTGATTTGTCAGAGTATGTAGCGAACTAAAAATCAAATTGAACACAGACTGAGTGACTGTTGTTTATGGGTAACATACTCTTGAGTGCACAATGCAAGCACAATCCCACTGTGTCCTTCTAGAGTCTTCATACATTTGTACGTCGTCAGCGTGTCCCATACCTTTAAAAAAATCAGTGCACCACAATAAATAACAGCGATTTACAAATGACAAGCGAGCGAGGCGCACATAGTGTTATAGCAAGGATCGCATAACAAAATGCGCGCATCACTTTACTGGAATGTAATCCTTGTCCTCTTTAAATCAAGTATTTATAACTGGGAACGAGCGTATCATTAAACTTCGTCGTGTCCTCGCAGATTCTAAATGTTTCACGTCAAAATATGCTTGCTCGAGTATCTACACAACGCCTGTACTGTCGAATAAAACAAACCTTGATTGTCTTGTCAGATGAACCACTGAATAGCCAATCACCATGCGTACACAATGTCCACACAGGGCCCTAAAGAGAAGAAGAGAATATCAGTTAAGTGCGAGGTACAGGTCTGATTCCACACGCTGGCATCATTCAACTGGATCTCAGTTGTCGTTTTAAACTCGTGAATACGCGAAGCGTTGAACGAGTTATTATGTAACGGACACCTGCCATACCCATGGGAACGGCAATGGAGGGAGGGGAAGGTGGGGAGTTGGACGCAAGGGTTGGGGGGGGGGAGGTAGGGGGTTGGGTGGGTGTAGCAAAACGCCTAGGAAACGGGAGGATCCGAACGTTTGGTGTTCACGAGTTGGCTCACAGGAGCCTTTAATTAGTCGCAGAAGTAGGGGTAAGAGGAAGAGGAGGGATAAGATGTATAATGTCCAGGTATTTGTCAGGGAGAAAGACAAAGAATATACTATTGATCCCGGACGTCTTTTCAAATGCCTTGAAAATCAGCCCGCTTCACGCACCGTTGGTTTCACTCCGTGGTTTGAAAAAAGTTCATCACGTGATCAAAATTCTGTTGACCGCAAATCGACAACATGATTGGTTATGTCACGTAACGTAAACTTCCGATGAACGAATTTTAACTCGCAGTCGTCAAATGTGTTCAGATAATACCTTTCCTAGAAATAGCAGTTCTTTCTTTTCGATCACAAGTTACAGAAAGTTAAGTTCAAGAAATATTGCCTTATTTAAAGGCATAATAGTAAATTCATTCTTCGCAAGTTCAACGTTACCGATCTTGTGGTCGATTTGCGGTCAACAAAAACTTGATCACGCGATGAACTTTTTTCAAACCGCGGAGTGAAACCAACGGTGCGTGAAGCGGGCTGATTTTCAAGGCATTTGAAAGGACGTCCGGGATCGAATAGTAGAACAACTGTGCATAATTCATTACCTGGTGACCAACAAAAGTTCCCTTGCACTTGAACAATGGCTGGATATCAAACGCTACAGAAAAGAAAAAAAAGGTTATTTTCATAATGCGTTTCAGTTTTTTTTTTCAGGTTTGTACGGACTGTCGTAAAACACGCCTACATAGCAGGTGTGTTGAGAGTGCCGAGTTTACGCTCCTCCTGGATTCCGTGAACAGAAGTACCCAAGGGAGTGGGAGGCAGGCTCCTTCTCCTGTTTCACTGAACATTCGCCTGTCTCTCGTAACTCTCGGGAGGGAAATGACTGCAACGCAGGTTTGTAAACCCAAAACAGTTTACTGAAGTACATGTAGTTATCAGTAACATCTGGCCAATCAAAGCAATTGTGAACAACTCAATGAAACAGTCTAAATTTGAAAGAAAAACAAGCAACCGGTGCCAAGCGCGGGAAAACATGCAACCGGTGCCAAGCGCGGGAAAACAAGCAACTGATGCCAAGCGCGGGAAAACATGCAACCGGTGCCAAGCGCGGGAAAACAAGCAACAGATGCCAAGCGCGGGAAAACAAGCAACCGATGCCAAGCGCGGGAAAACATGCAACCGGTGCCAAGCGCGGAAAAACATGCAACCGGTGCCAAGCGCGGGAAAACATGCAACCGATGCCAAGCACGGGAAAACATGTATCCGGTGCTAAGCGCGGGAAAAATGCGCGTAAGCCGAGTCATGATTGGCTATGGTTTTGCTCTCTGACCGATCGTTCTGTCAGCAAATAATATAAAACTGCACTGTGTATCAGGTGGAAATCTGTGTAGCTGTAAACTACGAAAACCGAGGAGGGACTTCCGACTTCCGACTTCGGACTTCCGACTTCCGACTTCCGACTTCCGACTTCCGACTTCCGACTTCCGACTTCCGACTTCCGACTTCCGACTTCCGACTTCCGACTTCCGACTTCCGACTTCCGACTTCCGACTTCCGACTTCCGACTTCCGACTTCCGACTTCCGACTTCCGACTTCCGACTTCCGCGTTACGAATAGCAATAACTCAACAGCACTGATAAAGACAACGTCGGAAACGTCACGTTTCATCACTGTTTCATCAAGGCCGGATGCAGAAATAACACGCTTTGACAATGGTTTATGATTGTCTCATTCTGGTTATTTTGTTGCAATCGGCGTAAATAAATTGATGATTAATCTCGAGATTGTCAAATTTGTTAAAAAAAATTGTCTCGCGGTTTCCAAATTATCATCACATTTGTAGGCGTAGACCAAATTACATACAAAAATGGCAACAAAAGAGCTGCACGCACGCTAATCAAATCCTTCTTTCTCGCAATCGTCCAAAGCAACCCCCTCACTTTTTCACACACCATTTCAAATGGAATCAAACTACTATGAGGTGAAACTACATTCCCATCGCGCATCGTTTTCTTTAGATATTAGCCAATTATGTCAATAGTATGTTTTTCTCTGTATTTATAATCCCCAAAACTTCATCCCTAAAAATTTCAAAAACGCTCTCATACATTTCTTTTAAACTTTGTCCAGTTAAAGTCCATGGTCTAATCAACTAAATATTCGTAATCTTATATAAATGTGTTAAGTATTAATCTTTTTTAGTTTTCCTTTTCATTTTGTAACTTTCTATTTATTTTGTAATAATGTATCCGTGGTCATGTTCTTATTTTGTTTATGTCATCTTACAAATCGAAAGCTGAGGAGGCCTAATAAACATAACCTTTATAGTTTCTTTTAGGCCTCCTCGCCATTGTAATCTCTATTCTTCTTATATTAATGTTTTATTGTAGTGTGGCAAAATAAATAAATAAAAATAAATAAAATAAAACTAGTTCACTAGCGGGTTTTACAAAAATTTCTCTCGATCTAGAGAAACTCCGCAACTTGGGAATTTCGGAGGATCACCATTTCGTTGCCATGGAAGCACCGATGTAAACAAGTAAACAAATCCTATACTCCCATAAAGTTCAATGTATTGTGTGTTTGCATGCAAAGTGGCTTGACTTTTTATGCGCTACAACAAAAGATATGGCTCATTAAAATTGAAAGGGTGTGGACTTGAGAAATGGGTACGAGCCTCCTTAAAATAGAAAGTCGGAAGTCAGAAATCAGAAGTCAGAAGTCGGAAGTCGGAAGTCGGAAGTCGGAAGTCGGAAGTCGGAAGTCGGAAGTCCGAAGTCCGAAGTCCGAAGTCGGAAGTCGGAAGTCCGAAGTCCGAAGTCCGAAGTCCGAAGTCGGAAGTCCGAAGTCGGAAGTCGGAAGTCGGAAGTCCCTACTCGGCTTTCGTAAGAAACAGCTCTAAAATAGCGGAAAGCCTAAAATTAGGAATTATTATGCTTATACCATACTTACCTCTCCAACAAGAAGTGCACAGTTTTCAATTGTGTCGAAAGTAGTTTTGTGACTACTTTGGATTTGTATTGCTATGCTTTGGCTATGCTTTGTGATTGGTTAAAAAATCTCGCACCACTTTCTCAACCAATCAGAGGTAAAACCAAAACCAATCGTGACTTGCTCGCACGCGTTTTCCCGCGCTTGACGCCAGCGACATGTGTTGTCTGGATTGTCTGTCTCTGTTGTACAACACGCAATTGAAAAGCGCTTCACTGTTGATTAATACAGTATCACTTACTTCCTACACCCCACAGTCGTGCCTCGACATTTGATAAATCAGTCTGTTTAACAAAAGAAACGAAAAAAAGCGTTACATAAGTAATGATCAAAGGGCTCTAAGAGCCATCTCGTGAATACGAAACAACGTAAGGTTAAGTCCACAGACCGGTTTTAATTTTCCATACCGAGTTTGAAGTCAGAGAATTGAAGAGTAAAACAGATTTAAAACGACCAAAACATCTTAGCGTGGCATAAATATGCAATGTGTGAAACAAGACTGTCTAGACAACTACATGTAGATGAGAATTTGGTTTTATATTATAGTTTACGTACTGTCCGCTTACGGAAGGTTATTTTAGACTCTGTGGACCCCGATTAGGTGTCTGTGTCCACTTACAAGAGGTTTCCGCTTACGGGAGGTTAAAAATGTAGTGTTGGAGAGGATAAATTGCTGGGACCGCGGTTTGGTGTCCACTTTCGGGAGGTGTCCGTTAGTGGAGGTTCGACTGTATTACTATTAACAGGTCAGCAGCAGATGTCTTTTTTCAGGACGATTTTTCACGGAATATCAAACAGTACCATAGCAAGGTTTGTAGATATTCTGGAGCTAAATTAATAGACAAATTCGGCTAACGCATTGTTGTACCCAATTCAAACCTTCTGGGAATAAGATTCTTTGTTCACAATATTTCCATATAATTTCCATGTCAATGCTTTATTGATATGGAAATATGGCGAACAAAGAGTTCTAATTCCAAAAGGTTTGAATTGGGTACAACAATGCGTTAGCCGAATTGGTCTATGGCAGATACGTAAAGCAAACTCCATGGTAAGGAACTTAACAGGATCTAACAATGACAGTACTAAAATAGTATTGTGTACCTGAATTTGTGAAATGCTTTGTCTTGAATCCAGCAAATCCGACGATAATTTGGTTTGACTTTCATCTAAAAGATCTGAGTGAGTACATAAAGATGCAAGATTGGTGACTTCAAGTGAATACTTGGATGTACAAGCAAATTTATACCTACACCATGGGACCCTGTTGGGTTCTTGCTGTGTTAAGATATTTAAACCCTGTTATAACTTCAAACTATAGCCAATCGTGTCCTCAAATGACATACTAATGATGAAAAAAATGATTTGGAACATTTAAACAGCTGACGCACGTTTTCAGTTAACGGCTATTCACTGAGGAAAGGACAGTCAAGTCCCAAAACGTCTGAACATTTAGTTTCAAAAGCGCTTTTATAACTTTTTTAAACATATTCATTTGATACAATTGGCACTACACAGTTCATATCTATTATGATTACATGTCTATGATGACCATCTAAATGACGTAACATTATGTCATTTATAGTAAGGCTCTTAGTTGGACCCAGATTTTTCAATCAAACCAGCTGTACATCTCACCTATTCTGATATCCACAGTTTTTTCCATTCTGTCCACTCGCTCAGTCAACTTTAAGATCATTGCCTTAAGAAATACAATTTCCTGAAAGGAATTTCATTAATGAATAAATTAATTAATATTGAGAGACTGTTGTATCTGCTTGGTCATCAAAGATACAATATTATTTGCAAACTAAAAATAGTAATCAAACCTGATCTTTATCCTTCAGTGCTATTTTAAGCTCTTCCATTCGCTTGTCAGTGTGTTGAAGGAATTCCTGTATACACACAAAATACATTCAAACAAATTGATCATTCAAGAAACTTTTAAAATTCAAAATGGCATGGACTAGGGATGTGGCATGGCACTCTGTCCGCACCTCAAGCTAAAGATTATTTTCTTGCCAGGCAGACTTCCTGGTTTGGTATTGGACTCTGAATTGACTGATAAGACTGTGATATGTCACTTCAAACAGTAAGTAGCGTTAGAAATAATACATGGCCCAAATTACAGGGTTAAGAATACAGTGTCACATTAAATTTTTTGCCATCATAACTTGTAGTGAAGAAAGGAAACATAATGCAATACTGCAAAATGAAATACAGTCAAACACAGCCCTCTATTAAGCAGTCACCATCTATTAAGGCGGCCATTGAACAAATCCCCGGAATTAAATCGCTCCCCATATTTTACTGTAAACTTCACCTCTCTCAAGCAGTCACCTCTATTAAGCAGTCAGTTGGCTATTCCCCGGGGGTGACCGCTTAAAAGAGGTTTGACTGTAAAATCACATTCAGATTATTGGGTGCAATGTTGCATCTTCATTCCCATTTACATTGTCACTGTTTAACCTAAGAAAGCATCACAATAGGTCATTTCCGAGTTGCCTTTAGCCTCTCTATCAAAGTGAGGCTAGGTGCGAAACCTTTCATATGAAAATGAGTTTTCATTCACATGCAAATAAAACTTATTTGCCTCGCTTTGATAGAGAGGCTAAAGGCAACTCGGAAATGGCCTATTACCTTGACAGCTTCAAACTTGCATGTCTCAAGATGGAGACGAACTTCTTTGTGGTTGCCTTCCATGTGACACCTGAAAAATTATTCAGGAACATTATTAAGACAAGGTGATGTTTTGGATTACTTCACATGCACCAAGATGCACATTACAGGTTACCATATTTCCTCTATCTAGCCCACTCCCTCTATTAGCCCCACCTCATTCTAATATTAGCAGACCCCACTCAGTGTGACCTAAGTTTAATAAGGGACCAAGAAGAAGAAATATGTCAAGTAATAAGGTAGCCTAGAAAATTATGACAAAACCCACAAATTTGCAGTGTAGCCACATTCACTTTTTAAGAAGTTATCGTGGATGGGAAGGGGTTAATAGAGACAAGGGAAGGTAAGGATTACAAATTAGATGCTCAAAAAGAGTGTCTGAAGGGGGCCGGGGGGGGGGGGGGGGGGGGGGGGGGGGGGGGTGGAGGGTATCAGAGAGGGAGGCTTCGTGGGACTTTATGATACTAAAGTTTTTCAAATATTCAAACTGTCATAGAATTCTATGTCCTTAAAACTGCTTATTCCATCATCCTTTTTATATTTTTGGTATTCTTTAAATGTGGGCAGATGATGAAGTAGGTGTGAATAACATACCCATATTTTTGGTGAGGACATCTCATGTGTTCACACACTTGTAAATGATCATCAAGATCCTAAAGAAATAAAACTTATGCATGAGTTAATTGATAACATTTTAACAGGGAAGTGCATACATGTACACTGTATATGTACATAATGTATACGTTAAGGTAGGTTTGCCTCATCATTGAAGAGGAGGGAGAGCCATGCACAAAGTTGATGAATTTTGACTGTGAGTCTAGTGTTTTAACAAATATCTTGAAATTGTAGAACACTAGTACCTGGACTTACCATTTTGAGTAATGTTGGACACTGTGAGCTGTTAGGACACTGAGTCGGAGCATACTGGCAGTTCCTCTCATGCTCACTGCAAAACACACACAGATAACATAAGTGATCTAATCAACTAAAGGGGGGTTAATTAAATTTTGTTGATTTTATAGGGGCAAATATGACAAAAGAAACGTTTAACCTAGAGTTCTCAAAGTCAATATCGGCTGTCCATTCCCTCATTGATTTGTTTTAATCTCCTCATAATATCTCACTGTGATATGGCATCCAGCTTAATTTTCATGAACACACAAAGTAAAAATTGATTCACTTATTGACTACTGCAATTATTGATTGTCTATATAAGATAAGTTGAAGTAGTTTTTACTGTGACATAAAAAGTGATTCAGTGCCTTATAATGGTCCAAATCATCATCAATAAGCAATACACTGTACTTATATGTTCATTTCATTCACTTTGTTAATATCTGAATGAGTACTTCTGACATCTAAGAATGGGTATGGACTGTTTAGCTTGTCCAATACGGAAAATCATCAATTCACAGTATATTCATTCCATCCACTTTGTCAATAGCTATCGGCATGCCATGCCTCAGTCTGTTGGCCAATCAGATTTAAGGCCCCCTCTCTGCAGTCGCTTTTGGAAATGTACATCACTCAAGGCTTATTTCACATTCATTTCGGTTTTATTGTACAAGGCAACTGTTTATTTCCCTCCCACCCACCGCACTTACCTTATATTTTCACAAAACTGAGGTTACCACCCTGGCCTGTGTAGTATTTTGTTATATGTAATAAAGATTTTTTTCAAAAAATGGTTTGGGGGATAAGTGTTGCTGGTGACAACCCAGGTTCAGTCCACACTGAAGCAATGCCTGGGTTGCCTTAGCTTGGGTCGAGTAAGGTGGCCATGCCAACTACCCCTCACTAGGAGTGTGGCATAGGTACACACCACTCAGCTGTACTCCATGATGGCCAATCCACGGTTTCTATGTCACTAGCTGACACTAGCCCCAGTGACTGGCCTCGCATGTGGCAGGCAGAATTCAAGTCCTGAACAACACTTACCCCCCAGGCTGTCTCCCACATAAACAGTGTCTTTCAATTATGCATTAAAATGCAGTTTAAACACCTCAGGATATACGGTCAGCATCACTATCACTTTTATAAGGGAGTCTCCAAGGATGTGTACTATTTATCACTTTTACTTCACAATAAAGAAAAAACGAAGCTTTACACTTACTGCCTGTTAGAAAGTTTGACTGTAACAGGGCATCCAGCAGTATTTACTTCAAAATCGTACAGTGATCCTGATTTCATTTTACACCCATACTTGCAATGGATGTACAGCTCACCTATCTGCTCTGATACCTAACAAAAAGGCGTACAGAAAAAAAAACTAATAACAAAGTCGTTGTGATTTTATCGTGCAGGTGACTGGCAACATTGTGTTGTTCCAGAAAATATCCTCACCCCTCCCATGGAAAGTTTTTTAGTTTGGACCCCCCTACCCCTGGAAATTCCAACTTAGCTTCTACTTTCCTTAAAAACTAAATGGCTCTTGATAACCCCTCCCCCTCAGAATTTCCAATGACCTTCCATCAGGGAGATATACACGTATGAATATTTTCTGCAACCACACATTATCTGCCAAAATATATTTTTTTTTCTGCTCATTTTTTGTCATTTTCAGTTTGACAATAAAAGTTGTCTTTGACCAGAACAGGAATTTTGGAAATGAAAAAAAATTCATATGGACTAAAGGCTAGTTTCTAAATTCCAATATTCCAATTTATTTTTGTGGTCAATCGATGAGCTGGTGATTCTCTGAATCATGGCAATGAAATTCAGCTGTTTCTGTGATCACATATCTCTCGACATTTTCTCCCTTCTCTAGATAGCATTCGGTAATGATTACTCACAGCAAGGTTAACAACAACTATTGAAAGCTTGTTATCATCAACTGGGCACTTTTCTGAAGCTCTTGAAAGAACACAAGTTCGACAAAATGTGTGCTAAAAAAAAAGCAAAAGGCAAATTAATAACCAACAAAAATAGAAACAGCAGCAGCACTATAAAATCATGATTCTAATGTAATTAAAAATAATATTTTTGCAGTTTGGTTAAATGTTCCTATAATATGTAATTTAGGCAAAGTTTAACGTGAGCCAATGCAGTCAGCGATATGTATCCCAACAGTATGTAACGGTCATGGTGGCTCATAGCTTTGGCAGGCCTTATTTGCGTTTGTGTTGCATTTCACATTTCATTCAAGCTGACCATTGCAGAACGCTGGGCTTTGCTTAAGAGAATCATTGTAGATTATTGTAAATTACATATAGCCACATTTAAACTCACTGCCAATAGATGAGCAATGCCATTGAAGGTAAGCAGGGAGGTAACCATGGCAACCCTACAAGCAGGAACCTCTCCTCCCCCCCTCTTCCCCCCAAGACCCACATTCTCCAAGTGCACAGGTGCTTGGAGAAGGAAGGACCCGTGAACAGTGTTACATGGGGCCTCCAACCCATCTGAGTATGATAGGCCATAATGGATGGCACATCAATGTGAGCTGGGTTTGATATGCACTGAGTACCATGCAATAGCTTGAGTTTATTTGTGTTTCTCATCATCCATTAGTTCTAACTTCCAATTCAAATTGCAGTTGGAGGGCCACAGGTTTATCAGTAAAATGGCTGTTTAATATAATTTAAGGATAGCCTTATTAAAAATGAATATTTATTTATTTATTAGAGACCTCACTCTATTTTTTTAAGCCTTCAAGAGATCCTGTAAGAGAGAATTAAGTCAAGAATTCAAAATAATTAGGGTTAAGGTTAACAGGCACCAGATGGTATTGGGCACAGGGTACCACATAATTCTCTAATTTCTGCATCCTCCGCATCTCCGGAGCATTTTCCGCATAAAACTGGAAAATTTGCCCAATATTAACTAACAATAAAGCAGCTGCGAACCTTTCTCACAAACATAAAAGCCGAAGAGATTGATTATTTTGGAGCAGTTTTTCTCCTAAACATCGACGAAAACACAGCACTTTGTTAACAAGCGATTTTTAACCTCCAAGTGTTCCACGCATCTGTTGGCGATGAGCCTGGATACTGGTTTTGTGGTTAGCCTGGTTACTAAGGTTAACCAAGATGGCCGCTTGTTTAGACTCTTTTCTTTGGCTTTTTTCGTTCGTCTTCAGTAGCGAAGACGAACGAAAGAAGATAGCGAGCACTGTTTTAATACAGGTATTTTGACGTTCGTATGTTACGTGTTTGATGTAAAAACATTGGAAAGGCCCAATTATCACTTTAAATTTCCGCATAGTCCAGCGTGTTTTCCGCATAATTGACGCATTTTCCCGCATAACATGCCCTCAAATTTCCGCATATTTTAAATTTTTTTCGCATCCTATCAGATGCCCTGATTTATATATACACATTGTAACACAACCATGAAATAAGAAAATTAATAAGAAAAATCTTTACCCCACATGACGTAATGACAGGGTCTTTGAATACACGCTGACACAAAGTGCAAAACAGCTTAGATGAGGGCTCATCCACAAACAACACAACTGCCTGCTTTGCAGAAAAGAAACATTCATGTATTATTACTCACATTTCGTATAATTATTGTTACAGTTTTGTATATATAATTTAGTATGGAAGTCTGATTACAATAATAGAGAAGTCTATGGGTTTGAATTTAAATTGAATTAAAGTGGAGTTAATTTTTCCTGCTGAATTTAAGTCCTAAGTAAGAAATGTCCCCAAACACATGCTGAGTGAAAGCGCACTGATAACCATATAAAATCAGTGCTTGACTTCCGTATTTAGGGCATATCATTTCTTTGTTTTTAATATTTGAGAGTTAAATTACCCACTGATTGCACTTCAGTTGCCTTCTATTTTACTTTCCTTGAGATTGATTTCAATGATTACAAACTTTTTCTTACTATTAATACTAAGCCCAAAAAGGGCATGTTTTCATGCTTTTTTTATTCACTGTCTGCTTCTCAGAAAATTAATGACTTGTTAATAAGCACCGTCCTTAAACAATCACCAACCTGGAATGAGCACCACTTCAAAAAGTATAAAAATTTAAGAAGTGTTATGGTGTTTTTTGAGTAAATATTATAGTACTTTCCCATGATTCTGTTTAATATTACACAGTGCGAGGTGGTTTTAACTTTTGAGTCTTGTTTCCCATCAACAATAATTATTTCTAAAAATTCATGAACTATTCATAAGGAAAATACAAAAGAAATTAAAATTTAATGAAGGTTTATAAATCCCGGGACCCGTTTCTCAAATGTCCCGGTAACTTTTTGGGCCTGGAAAGCTATTTTCTGTCTACAATGTTCACATTATAACTAAGATGCATATTTGTTGGTTTTAAAGGCTAAGCAATAAAATTCTAAGGTAACAAAACAATTCCGGCTAGTTTGGGGGTTAATACACCCTACAGATTCTAATTTTAAAATTTAGCTCCGGGCCCGGAAATTGTGACTTCGAGAAATGGGCCCCTGATACAGAACGGCTAGATACTGTATCACATATACCACATTTACTGTAAGGTGCGGGATTGCAGAAAATTGGAATGTACTAATTTGCATCTCACTGAATAAGAATAGAGCTCATTGTCTCAATGCCTCGTATTAAAAAGAATTGAAAAAATTAGAACCAATTTTCTTTAATCCTGCACCTCAATTCACATTTAGCTACCATACATTTAAACAAACCTCTTCATCCTCCTCAGTACAGCTTGAAATGGAATGATGAGA
The DNA here is from genome assembly GCA_024195265.1 of Dendrophyllia cribrosa. Taxonomy (NCBI): domain Eukaryota; kingdom Metazoa; phylum Cnidaria; class Anthozoa; order Scleractinia; family Dendrophylliidae; genus Dendrophyllia; species Dendrophyllia cribrosa. The sequence goes on along the minus strand of JAJLRJ010000009.1, from coordinate 29,633,544 downwards.
ACGAGCTGATATTGTCGATGAAGTTCTGTTATGACGTTTAAAACACATGGCATCAAAGCTTCCCTAGAAACAAAATAATAAGATTTTCCACGTTACAGTAAGCCAAGTTTTAAGTAATGTGACAAGGAACTCTGCAATGTTCAATGCAACAATCAGGCAGAGCTGTCCTTTGGAGAGCTGAAACCTGGAATTTTTTCCTCCATATAACCATCTACATACATTGTATGTACCCTCAACTACAAGTGCTTTCTTCTCCAAGATTAGAGTTCTGTGAGTGAAAAAAGCAATTATTATTAATTTTTGGTCTGCATGCATAAAAATCTGCCTTTATCTGGACAACTAATATTCTGTCAGTAGAGTTTTTATTGAGACTAATTTGCAAAATAACCCTTATCTGTGTCGACGTATACCCTTTTATTACCCATCGATTCCCAAAACGCAATAATTTTTCACCAAAATTCAAAAGAAATCGTTCATCAGTCATCAATTGTCATATCTGGTTGCTAACTCCCATTAAAAAGCGGCAAATGAAGAAGAAAAGGGTTCCGTTTCGAATTATACATTCTCATACAATCAAGGACAAACGTTCTTGGGACAAATGTTACAAAGTCCTCCTATTAACTACTAATTTAGTGTGACTGACCAATGAAGCCATGTTTTTAGTTTAAAGCCCATCTTACCAACCCCACTCCTCCCCCCGAGACAATGTTGAAATCCACAAATCATTTTTATGACACAGGCTCAACATTGTAAGGGGGGTAGGGATCGGGAAACGGACACTTATCGTTTGCGCGTACCGTGTTTCTGTTGCGCGCGTAGGGAAACATCGCAAATGCAAATTCGTTCCAACACTTTTGTCCTTGATTGTAGCTATAATTTAACAAACACACCTTTACCATGAACAGGAGATGAGATCCCTACAAATAAGATTTATTTTATTGAAAATAACTGTTCTACAGACACCAAATCCTAGTCACGAAGGTGTCCATTATAAAGAGAGTCTCACAACTGTTTTACAGACAAGCAATGCTAAGTCACAAAGGTGTTCATTATAGAGGAAGTTGATTGACACCAAATCATAGTCTCAAAAGTGTCTGGAATGGTGGGAGATGACTACATTTACGGGCTGGTTTAGACGACACAACTTTTGCCTACAACTATTGCATGCAACCTGCTCACGCCATACATACAACACGAATCACATCTTCAAAATCAGTCAACAACTCGCTTACAACTGTTGGGTGCAACATGGAAAAAGTTGTAGGATTTTGAAACATGTTTTAAAACCCTACGACAATCGTAGCCACATACAATGTTATATGATGCGAGTTGTATACAATTTTCACCTGATGCAAGCACGCTACAAAAAATCGCATTGCAACAAAGTTGTGCCATCTAATCAGCCTTCAGACACCAGATTGTGGACACAAAGGTGTCTATTACAGAGGAAGTTGACAGAAACCAAATCATAGTCCTAAAGGACTGTAACAGTGACAGTTGACTGTATTACAGACACCAAACTTGTTGTCCCAAAGGTGTTCATTATATAGAGACGATGACTGTATATGACCGTGAGACTAACCGGCTTCATGAAAAAAAACGATTCGCAGACGCTATGCCCACTAATCAGTTTATGCGCCATCGAAGAAACGCTGAAGAAACTGTACTTAACATATCATCTTACATTTTCGACACCGAAAGACTTTCGAATGAAAGACTTTGGTTCAGGGTGGTGTACGTTGTTTACAAAAATGAATCGGCCGTATTCGCGTGAGATTCTAACCAGGGAGCAGAAAAAAGGAAAAAGATAAGAAAAGCGAATGTCGCTCGTTCGGATATTAGGATTCGAACTTTCCATTCTTCCACACTAGAAAGTGTTGTCGATTGCATGCGCGTCGCCATCTGATATTGTTCTTCGTTCACTGCCGTTTTCAGGTTGTTGATTTCGCTGTTTTAAAGCTTTACCCATTCAAAATTGCTCAAGCTTCACTTTAAACAGATCAAAATCTCGAAGATCATAACGACGGCATTTCCAAATCTTTTGTTTTCTCCGAAACTCTGAAGGTAGATTTTAACACGAACAACAGTTAATTTTAGCAGCGTTGACAATGAGAGTTTTATGTAATGGTCGTTTTAATGAAAAAAAAAAAAAAGGAAAAAAGAAAAGAACATGGAAAATAAGTACAGGAGACAAAATTGCGAAAAAAAAAACTGATCGACGGTCCGCGGTTCGAACCGGCGCCACAGCAATTCCGATACTTTCGTGAGCCCGCGCCTTAACCACTTGCGCCATCGAAGAAACAACAACATTTTGTGTTAATTTTAAATTGAAGAACCTTCTATTTATTATTGATCTTCTTTCACTGCCCTTTTCAGGTTGTTGATTTCGCTGTTTGAAAGCTTGACACGTTCAAATTTACTCAAAACTTCACTTTGAACAGATCAAGATCTCGAAGATCATTAACAACGGCATTTCCAAATCTTTCGTTTCTCCGAAACTACGAAGGTAGATTTTGACACAAACTTTTAATATAGCGGTTGATTTTAGCAGCATCGACAACGCGACTGTACTTTTATTTAATGGTGTTTATGATGAAAAAGAAAAGAAAAAAAAAGAAGAGAAGTTAAAAAAGAAGAACAAGAGACGAAATGGCGAAAAAAAAAAAAGATCGACGCTTCGCGACTCGAACCGGCACCACAGCGTCCCCGACACTTTTCTGGGCCCGCGCCTTAACCACTTGCGCCATCGAAGAAACAACAACTTTCCACGTTAATTTTAAATAACAAAGACTTGTATCGGAACGAACACCCAGCGGCTATTCGACGCTTCGCTGATTTCATTGTTCGGGAAAACAAAAGGTTTCTTTTGTTTCTCGTTCAACAAAAGATCTCAAAAGCGCCGCTGCGTTTTTCTGCATACGTTATTTCTCGAAAACGAAGCGAAAACCAGCGGGAAAAAATATAGGGCTGTGGTTTTCTATTAAATTGGAGACCACATGCAAAAATTCAGTTCATTTGGACGAAAAAAAAAAAACGGACCAAAAAGTCATATAGGCTGGTTATGCTCTCGGCCCTTCATATATAATATGTACCTGATCTGAGCCTACTGCTCCATTGATGTCTCCTTCTCTTCCCAAGCCACTTGTGCTGTTACTTGAAGACACACATATCATGCTGTTAGACTGATTCCTCTTAAGGTTAACATCACGGTCACCATCAACTGAAAATGATTTCAACAGATATGAATGTTTTAAAAGTCGAACCTCTGCTAACAGAGCTTCCCGTAGGCAGACACCTCCCATTAGCAGACACTTTTTTGTGGTCCCAGGCACAGACAAACACTACATTTTTAACCTCTCATAAGTGGACACCTCTCGTACAGTAAGTAGACACTTTTTCTAGTCCCAATGGTGTCCATTTATGGGAGGTTCAACTGTGATATATTTCTAATAAAATCCAATTAAGACTCAGATCATTCATTCATTCATTTTGTTTATTTTGTAATGCACCTCCTTTCCTTTAATGCTGCACAACCTGGGCACATGGAACAATCTAGTCTTGTCTTGAGCTAAAAGGCCAGCTCACATGTCATTATTGATTGAAACAGAGTAAATGATGTACTGAATGATTTTTATGTTCAGACCACAGGATTAAAAACAGACTAAAATACAAATTCATCTAAAAAAATGAACTTTTCATTCCTTTTCACTAGTGACCAAGTTCAAATCTAAAAAAAGTTTATTTTTGTTTTGTAAAATAACAACTGAAAAAGCACCAAAAGAAAGTTCTGCTCACCAGCTTCCATTTAAATGGTGACCATCACACTTTAGGATTTGAACATCCACAGACTCAAAAGTTAGAACTACTGTACCTTGTACAGCACAATAAACACTATCCTAGGAAATTACTGCTTAATGGCTTTCATTTGAATGGTCAAGCTCTAGGATTTCATCCATACACTCAAAACATTAGTACTATGATCTTGTTTAACCGGCTAAACAGCATCACAGGAAAGTAACTGCTGCTTAACAGCTGTTATCTGAATGATCACTATTAATATCGGCTAGAATTTCATCCACAGACACAAATGTTAGAGTCATACTACTAAACCATCATCTGTAACTAGGAGTGACCAATAAAAAAAATAAATCACTTTATTTAAGTCTCAAAGGTATTTAGCATGTGACTTCTAATTGGGGGGAACACTTTCCAGATCTAATTGGAATTTGGAAGTGTTGGTTTTTGAGAAGAGGGGAAAACCGGAGTACCCAGAGATTTCAGATTTTCAGATTTTTTTATTTATTGCACTATTTATCAGTAACTATTTCAGAGAAAAACCTCTTGGAGCAAGGAGAGAGCCAACAACACATGAGTGAACAACCAGTGCGTGATGAGTAATTAATGGTAACTAAAAATAGAAACTTAAAGTTTTAATTATAATTTAAGTAGGATGAGGTCAGGAAAGTAATGTCTCACCATTACCTCTTGTAATAGTAGTTACAGGAGAAAAAGCAGATGTTCCAAATGTAGTTTCCATACGTGCCTAGAGGAAAAAACATTTCATTGTACTTTAGTTGTTTTAAGCCACCTTTCTAAAACACATATTCATAGCACAAAGACAAAGAGATCCTATAGCCTGAATTAAAAGCGAATGGCTCATAACTCTATACTAATCTACCAGTCCACATTCACAAAAGTGGTAGCACTTTTCAAATTAAAACAATATTTGTTTTAATTAATGGTGTAAACTTTTGCACTAATCATAATATGTGTAAAACCTTAAACCAAACCTACCCTCATAGTTTCTATTCTATTTTCCGGTACCAGAATAATGGTTTTGTGAGCATACTGAATAATTGTGGGCACAATAATATTCTTCAAATTATTTTGAATAAGTTGTGGCCTACATGTATTTAAATACGGCGGGTGGACTATAATGAATTCATGACTGGACTTTGTTCAAAATAGAGCTAAAAAGCAAGATGTTGAATCAGTTTTCCCTCTAATTTATAAAATGATAGCAAGAAAATTTTAAACACTTGCTATAATATTTACTTATTATACCAATGAAAACAAAGATATGTCATGGAATACTTTACCCAGGATTTACAAAGTAACTTAAACCCAGAACCCAAAAATTGCTTAAGAATTATTTTGCCACAACAGAGTCAAATTTAGTTTGATTATGTTGCGGCAGGAGGGCCAGCATTGCGTCTGCTGAGCCAAACATTTCAATTCAGTTTTAACCCTTTAATTTCCAAGAGTGCCAAAACATCAAAATTCAAGAAAAATCCCAAACTTTTGTTTGCACAATATTGAAAAACAAATGCTACCATGTAACAGTACTGCCAAAGATGTTTCATTTGAATGGTCACATCATAGGATTTTGTCAACAGACTCAAAAGTTAGAACTACACAACAGTACATGTATCCATAATTGACTATGGGAATGGAAGGGTTTAACAGACCATTGACAAGCTCTAGAACAACGCCATAGCATGGCAGTCAGTGCTGTGCTTAGAGCAAGCTATAAAATTCATCCAATATGTAAAAGATCATACCATTATAAGCATTTGTTGATAACTTTGATAGCTCTGCAAATGAGAAGGACTCTGATACGATGTCTGAATCAGAGTCGTACTTCAAGCTGTGCTATTGTCAACACTAACTGTACTCAAAAGTTTTAATTCGGCATCAGAATGATACAAACTTCATTGGCCTTGAATTTTTAGGAGTGTTAAAGTTCATTTCAAACTGTCTTCCATTGAGTAATGGATACAACACAAATGCAAATTTACTGATAACTCTGACCGAGAGATAAGACAGTGTGATGTTTTGTTATTTCTTCCTTTACACAAAATAATAGATCTCAAATTACAGATATCTGTAATCAGAAGCAACCGACAAGATCAGAAAAACTATTTTTCATTTGACTTGTACGAAATCAATACGAAAACACATACATTTTATTCTAAGCCAGTTTTGAAGTTCTTTAATTTACTCACTTAAAGTTAATCGACTGAGACCGATTATTCTTTTACTCTATCTCAATTTCTTCTCTTGGCATAAGCTGAGTAAACAAAATCTTTAGTGAAGGTTTGTTTTTAAATATTCAACTCTCGTAATACACAGAAGAAAATGAAAGTCGCACCGACACCGAAATATCATCAATTATGCAAAGCGTACATGCCTACATGCTAAATACATCACGATCGATGATCTTGGAAATTTTCAATGTTATTTTTAAGCTCAAGCTGTACTATTATTTTGAACACACACACAGACATCGATAGGAAACAAAGCGGAAATTATTAAAATATTCAATCGAATATAAAAGTAGAAACCCGACTTGTTAGTCATGGTAGCCGCTATATCAACACGAAAGTATAAACCTCATTTAAGCTTATATAAATTCAGATAAATTTAAGTTGAGCTTACTTATACTGTACTTAGCTTTTCGGTCAATTACTCAGATAATTAAATTGGAGAGGCAGATGGCCGGTGCATGTCACGTAGTACTTTAAAACGCATCGAAGCTTTTCGACCAGTTTTTAAAGGCCGCAATCGAAAAAAAAAAACAGGCACGTTTCTTTACCTCTTAAGGTAAAAAGCTACTTACCTTGGTGTTAATAGATTCGTAGGATCGCGATCTTACACTTCGCGTTTGCATATTGCCAATGACCCCGGACATTTTTAAAACTACACAACCGAGATCTCACGCGAGCGATGAAACATTCCAAGGTACTCCAAAGCAAAAAAACGTCAATAAGCCACCTATACCACCTTTCCAATACTTCTCAATAGGTTTCGGGTCATTTCTGTGGTTATAAATAGCGTAAAATCCGCTTCTTTCTTTCCCAGACACTCCACTGTGAGAATTTCACTTGACGGACGTTTTTCCTCTATTCGGTTCCAACCCCTTTTCCTCTAGTGTCGGAAAGTGCGCGCGCAATTTTCAAAAGAAATATTGGCGCCAAGAGCGCGGGCGTTCATGGAGCAGGTCATGACTTGTTTGTGACGTTAACAGTCAAAATACATTAGTGTTTTCACATGACATCATAAAAATTAAAAAATCTAAAGTATAGATTCTACAAAGCTGTTTCTAACATGGTATGTGGACCAGTGTTATAATCTTTCACAAAAAGTTTCAGATTTTAACGATGTTTCGTTTTCGATTTATAAAGGTTGTAAATGTGTCACGCAATTCGTCACGCTATTTCAGATAAGCCGTGAAAATAAACAAAATTGAACTAGTTGAAAGTTATTAAGAATAATAGATGCTTATAAGCCGATTTCATGCCGCTTATAGTGAATCAATATTTTGTGATGAGATTTTCGGTGTTATTCACAGGCAGCCCAAGCTTAGTATGTGATGTTTACGCAACGAACGATTTGTAGACTTTGTATGGGAAATCCATTTTAGTCTTATATATGCTAAAATAAAGCTTTAATGTGGAAATAAACTTCACTTACCTCAACATTGTGTTTTCGTTGTGTCTTGTATGCAATTTGGGCGCAAATGATGTCCATTTTAGACGGTTTTGTGGCTTACGAGTTTTTGCGATGTCGTTGGTTGTCGTTTCCATTCATAAAGCGACGACGTTTTATGGGGTGGGGTATCTTCAAAATGGAAACGACAACCAACGCATATATAAGCATATATAAGACTAAAATGGATTTCCCATACAAAGTCTACAAATCGTTCGTTGCGTAAACATCACATACTAAGCTTGGGCTGCCTGTGTGTTATTAAGACTTTAAAGTCTTTAAATTTTTGGCCGCCGGCCACTCCATACATTTCTTACTAAAAATATGTCTGTACCCATTCGCCTGTAACTCTTGAATAAAATGCTCTTGCGCTTCAAAATTTGGCCCAGATGTGTAGTTTTAAACTCTCTACAATTCCATAAACATTTTAGAATCAAAAACTGCTTCTGAATTTTGATATGACATCAGTGAAAACACTCTATAAAATTCAAATTTTAATCTTCCAACGGTAGCCTCGTTCGAAATAACGAATGTTGATTTGTTTATTTATATTGACATGGGTCAAAAGTTCACAGGCGAAATACGCAACCGACCGCCGCTTTTGGAGTTTCAGAGAATTCAGTCGCTTGGACTTCATAGGAAATTTTCTTCACTTTCGGTGAAAATTTCTCTTTCAGTACCACTGTAAACTAGTTTTTTAAGAATTCTTCTTCGGAGTTTTGTAAATGCAGAGCTTCAAAAAAATACGGCTCATCCTCGGTGTAAAAACCTGCCAACTCACGAGTGACGTAAAACAAAGAGAACAAAAGGCACTGAAACAATAGAGTGCAAGACAACAAAGGTAGAAGTCACAGGTTTTTACACCGAGGTAAACCCAAAAATACTCAGTGATGAATTTTTGTTGAGCGAACAGAAATAGGTCAGATGTGTCAAGCCGCCAACTGTTGCCTACTTTGCACGTGAACATTCGCCTGATGTCAATAACAAACCAATCAGCATTCGTTATTTTGAATGAGGCTATCGTTGGAAGATTCCAATAATCAATTTAAAACCTGAATTTTATATGTATCCTCAATCTATGCGAGCAGGCATAAAAATTTGGGAGGTTTGCTGCACCCCTGAAAGGGGAGGACTCCCATTTAAAAATGACAGGGGTGCTAAAAGGTACCAGAATATCTTTGATGGTCGTGGGCTCGTGGCTCAAATGTATTTTTACCCCTTAAGAGGTACCAGTTGAGTCACGAGTGAGACAACAATAAAAACCAGTTGAATGACAAATAGTTCCTGTTATACTTGTTTAGCTCAATGCCCTAAAAGGTATCAGAATCTTGTTTGATGGGCTTGGCTCAAATGAATTTTTGCCCTAGGAGGTACCAATTCCGTAAAACAACACATGTCATATTCTGTCATATTTTTTTGGGCTTTATACCCTAAAAAGTACCAGAATCTCGTGTGATGGTCCTCAAATGGATTTTTAACCCAAAGAGGTAGCAATTAAGACGTGAATTTGATGAGTCATGAATGAGACAACTGACATCTAACAATCAAAACCAGTTGAATCACAAATAGTTTCTGCCAGTATACTTTTCAGGAGAGGTTCAATGCCCAAAATGGTACCTCGATAATTCTAACTGTGGTCATTTTAGATTTAAGTACCCTAAGCGGTACCAATTTTCAAATTTTGACCCCTAAAAGGTACGACGAGCACCCCGTCATATTTATATGGGAGTCCCCCTCTCCCTCGGGGTTTATATGCGAGTATCCACCCCACGAACAAAAGTCGTTTCAACTGCAGATTTTGCCCATTGTCAGGCAGTAAACATTCATCTTGACTATCACGTCTTACAAGTAAAACAGGTCGGTGAAACGAGACAATTCCAGTTTCTGAAAGACCTATTGGTTAACTTCTAATTATAGAATGATAAGTGTTATCAATCCGTGTAAGCTCAGCCACAAATATTGTCTTCAGCACTTCCGATCACAAACACTGAAATAATGTGCCAATGCTCACAACAATAAACACAGGTAACAGCCAAAGGTGTTTGAGGAAAAATCTCGCACGCAAACTGGAAAGCTATTAAAGGTGATGAAAATTAACGTTAACTGAATTACATTGTGAAGAAAACACACTCCTGTATCAATCAAGATATACCTCATTTTAAACGTATCATAAAACAGCCCAATTTCGATATATCAAAATTCAACTTGAATCAAAAGTCATCACTACGAGGCTTAAGGGAATAAACCACTTAAATCCCTGCTATCATTCCCCTAAGCCTCGTAGTGATGTCTTTTGTTTTAAGTTGAATTTTAATATATCGAAATTGGGCTATTAACGCAAATTTTAAAAATTCGCGTTTAATAATTTAAGTCGCAATTATTTTTGTGAGCGTTTTTCCGGAGCACATTTTGACACCTAGGAATCACTAGCTTTCTCTTTTCAGTTGCACGCTTTATTTTAATCTTTTACAACTGAAAAAGCCCGGTAGAAGAAGTAAAGGTATATTTAAGAAAAAAAGACGGCGGGCTTCTTCAGTTGTAGTGAGAGGAACAATTTGCAAGCAATTTATAGAGCTATTACCAATATAAAGCAATGACAATTAAAAGTATTAAAGGAATTTAAAAAAATATATCAAAAAACATTGCGACAGAAAACATTAAAATTCCTTTTATACTTGTAATTGTCATTGCTTTATGGAACTCTATCCTGAAATTAACTTGCAAATTTTTTTCTCACTACAACTGAAGAAGAACGTTGTAACGGTCAATGAAACATCAAAAGCTACCACTCTCCATGAGACACTCTTGATAGCCCTTAGGTTGACCAAGATTTCCGGTCCAAGAATTCTGGATACTGTTAAGCGTGTCCGGACTGCCGAGAAGAAAACAAAAGATTTATTATTATAAAATGTCCAGAAGGGTCAGCAAAAACGAGTAACAATATCTTGTGGATACAAAAAATTGCGGAAAATATTGTGGTTTAAGTTACTGACGTCTGCACTGGTAGTCAACGCATAAAAATAAATGCTTAATTACCAACAATTTCTTTTCCCTTTTCGATCCCGCTGATAGAGCCCGACCGCAGATTATGTAAGGCAACCGGCACGTGTGGTCATACTCACTAACAGATTGCACGAGCCTGCATTTCAGTTTTAGCCAGTGAACAGGCTCCACCTAGTATGAAGTTAAAGCGGACCAGAGAGCAGAACGAAGGAGGGGAAAGGCCAGGTGCGTCGCTTTGCCCACTCCTCCTTCGCCCCAGGCCGGGAAAGGCCGCACAAGTCTTGCTACACTTGCTATTTTTAGCCCTATGCATATAACCCCCACGGTGAGGGATTGTTGACCGGTAAGTGATTAACCTTATTTCCAGTGTAGCCCTTGGAACAGGGTTGAATTTCTTCTCGGATATAATTAAAAGAAAGTAGGAAACTAGTTATAAAAACACTGCATCATTGTCTTTCATCTGACGCATAAGAACACATCATAGCTAACGCTCTCTGCTCCTCTCTTTATTACTCTATTCCGGTTACATATTAATTTTTACACAGATGACTTACATATTAGAGCAGTTTTCAATTGAGTGTCGTAAAACCAAAACCAAAGTAATTACTCTGACCAATCACATCAGTCGTAAACAATCCAATGAACCAATCAGAGCTCGAAGCAATTACATGTCGGCGGCGCCAAGCGCGGGACAACGCGTGCGAGCAAGTCACGATTGGTTTTGGTTTTACTTATCATTGGTCGAGGAAGTGGCGCGAGATTTTTTAGCCAATCACAAAGCGTAGCAATGCAAAACCAAAGCAATTACTTTCGATACTCAATTGAAAACTGCTCTAACAACTATTTACATATATTTACAGTTTAGACAGCTTAGTAAAAACTAGTCTAATAATTTTTTCGAAGTTTTCAGTGCAAAACCTATTCAAACTTTATCCTCAAGTTCTGTAAATGCAGAATGATTTATTTATGCATGCAGATATATTGACGCCCATTGTTACAAGAATCAGAAATCTATCAATTTCTACGCAACGCTGGCCTTCATTTTGGTAGCCTGTTCCAGGCGTTAAGTTTGTGGCGCGCGAAAGAAAAATCGGGCGCAAGAGAAAAAAACGAGGGGAGGCTGGGGAGAGAACCTCTTCGCCTCTCTCTCAGTTTTCCCTCGCACCGACCCTATAGCGCCGCCCCTCGCTTTTCGCTGCTCCCCACAATCTAAACGCCTGGAACATGCTGTCATTTTGGAAGAGGGCAAATATTAACCCCCACTCCCTATAGTTGACCTGCCTACTCTGAGAGCACGGTGACTATCGCCTCATTAACATTATCCCTGTGATAGCTAGGGCGTTCAAGAAAATTGTCTATCGCAGCCAAGCCAGAGAAATTGTAGAAAATAAACTCAGCTCTACGCAGTTCGCATACAGGGAAGGTGGAAACTGCACTGGCGCTCTTCTGTCCATACAAAATAGGATCAACAGTTACTTGGACAACCCTGACTGTAAAGTAGTACCCTTATTTGCTAAGGACTTTAGTAAGGCCTAAGCATGAACGACTCGCAAGTAAATTAAAAGATTTCCCTCTGAATCCATGTATTATTAATTGGTATCTAAGCTCTTTAAAGGATAGAAAACAGAGGATATGCTATAATAATTTTGAGTGAGACTGAAAACCTGTAAACAAAGGCACCACTCAAGGCAGCGTTAGCGGCCCATACGTACCTTACTGCGTCTTTTAATAACATGCGGAATTTGAAATTCAAATTTCCACCAACGGTTGCGTTTTACACTGCCGTCAATCATCTTAGCTTACCTCTTAGGAAACAGATCTTCACTTCAATGATTTTAAAAGGTCACGTCCGTGCATTATGATTGGTAGATTTCGATCCATTTTGTTTGTTTCTTTTTTTCGTGGTCCGTTGGCTTTCGTATTAATTATGATTGACGGCGGGGAATATACGCAACCGTTGGTGGAGATTTGAATTTTAAATTCCGCATGTTATTGAAAGGCGCAGTAATGATCTTAATTTTTAATTTTCCATTCACATCAACATTTGGAGTGAAATATTTACTTAAAGAAACTTTAGTGAATTTTATAACCATTCCAGATAGTTTGACGCATAAACATTTAAAAACGTTCAAGATAGAGGCTAAAAACGTTAACTGTTGGTGTGAATGCGGATTTAGATAATCAGGCCGTGCTATTTAAATATGCTAACGACTCTCCTATAATCGCACTAGTTTGGAAAGAGCAAGACTGTCCTAATATTTTGGTATTGCAGTTTTTAGCCTGGACATAGGCAAACAGAATGTCATGCAATCCAGGCAAATGTACGTAAATAAATGATTTTTTT